>ML290630.1:405-70787 GCA_005239495.1 Nicotiana undulata | reverse complement strand
TATATATATATACGCATTGCATTCATCCGCATTTGCATTGAGCTGGGATCGTACGAGGGTGAGATGAGAAACAATACCGAGTACTGGGAAGTGAACAATTGAGAATAAAGATAAGACAATTCGGATAATGAGAAAGAGAACAAGTAATATAACTATGAATAGCTTACAAAGGAAGACTATATTTGAGATCAGTTACTGATTGTTGCTTACATGTTCTTATACTTGATGTACTTTTTCATATGATTTATTTCTCAGCATGTACTTTATTTTATTATGTACTGGACCTTAGTGAGTATGTATTCTACCTCTCGTCACTACTCTTTACGAGTTTAGACGGGATACTCACTGGGTACATATGTGATTATATGTACTCATGCTGCACTTTCTTTCTTTTTCTGCACTTGACTGTGCAGGTATTGAGACTGGTTCGTCTGTTCGTCCGTCAGCTGATAGGTACTGATCGCGGCGTCGCTCCACCCGGTGAGCTGTCTTCTTGGCGTTTTCCTGACAGCACCTCTGGAGCCTTCTAGTTTCATTTTGCTCAGTCTTTTGTTCCAGACTGCAGCTTGGATATTTTGTATATGTATTTCTGTTGTTGTATCTATGTAGCCGCCCGTTGACACTGTGACACTAGTCCTGGAACACACTTGTTGTAGTTATCGGGGTTGTATATATATTGGGCCTAGTTGTGGTTCAGCTTGCTTCTACGGCTTTACCCCATATTGTTATTATATTCCGCATTTCTATTGTTATTGTGTTCGTTGGCTTGCCTAACCTCGCCGTTAGGCGCCATCACGACCTGGACCGGTTTTGGGTCGTGACAGGCGTGGCCTCGGCATCTGCCCATGGTAGGAGCTGTTGTTGCTGGAGGTCCTGAATTCTGGTGAGTGGAAGATGAAGCACGTGTTCTCGCCATCTGCGAGAGAATAGAAGAATCCAAATCAGTATTTGAGTTACAAGAATTCGCACAATAGAACAGAAATAAAAATGGAGTTGTTTCCTAACTCAATAGCCTCTGAGAGATAAGTACAGACGTCTCCGTACCGATCCTTCAGACTCTACTAAGCTTGTTCGTGGATTGTGGGACCTAAGTAAACCTAGCTCTCTGATACCAACTTGTCACGACCCAAATTCCCAACCTTAGTGATCGTGATGGCGCCTAACACCAGACTTGCTAGGCAAGCCAATGTTAGAAGTCGATTAACTAATTTTTCCTTAATTAGTTTCTTAAGCATAAATAAATAAATTCAAGATAAACTTAATTAAAATAATTCCTAACGATATTAAAATAAAATAAAAATAATAACCAATTAAGTAAAACAAACCACGAACTAATTATATAAATAACTCTAAAACTACCCCAGAGTCTGGTGTCACAATCCACAAACGACTAAAGAATACTACAAATAATGTCTGAAATAAATAGTGTAACTGTTCTGAATGATATAAAACAGTGTATGTAAATATAGGAGAAGACTCTCGGATATCTGCGAACGTCGGCAGATGTACCTCGTGTCTCCAAACGAAATCGGGTAGTCGTCCTAGAAGCCTCTACTGCTGAATGGTGTCTGGATCTGTGCAAAAAGAGCACAGAGTGTAGTATCAGTACAACCGACCCCATGTACTGAGTAAGTGCCGAGCCTAACCTCGGCGAAGTAGTGACGAGGCTAAGTCGGGCTTCAACAATATAATCTTTAACAACAATAAATAATGAGCAAGAAAGAAATCTAAACAAATAGATAATTAAGTGTTGCAACCAAATAAAATAAAATAACTCAGCTATAACCAATTCTCAAATATCTCTTCAGAGTTCCAAACTTTAACTTTAAATAAAAATAGTACTAAAACATTTAAAGAGTAGTAAAATAAATATTTTAGCTTTTCAAAACTTTGATTCTCTTTTTCTTGAAAAATCAGTAAAATATAAATGTAAATATCCTCCCTTATCACTGTCATATATTTATATTTTTCCTGTCTACCCTTATCGCAGTCATATATATTTATTTCTCCTGTCCACCCTTATCACAGTCATATATATTTATTTCCCCTGTCCACCCTTATCACAGTCTTATATATTTATTTCCCCTTTCCACCCTTATCACAATCATATATATATTTCAAACTTTCACGATTCAGGACAAGCCTTTCACAATATTTTTATTTCAATCATTATAAATAATAAACTGCATTTTTCTCATGACTTCATCAATAACCTCTCAACCAAGAAACCAACAAGAATATCACAATATATGCATTTATTCCATAAACGATTCCAAACCTCTCAGCCATATTTATATCACGAGGAAACCAGTTCAAACAACCAATACTCTTTCTAAATAGTCACAACAATACTAACAACAATTCAACAAGGTCAATTAGTCATAGAAACAATAATGAACATGTAACAGTTAAGACAATAATCAAATAAGTGGGAAACGGGAAAGGGGGTCATATTTTAGCAAACACTTTGGGTGGTGCATAGATACTCTTCACCACACCTATACACCACGCCCATGCAATTCACATAACAAACAAGTGGGGAGTCCTATTCTCTCAAGCTAAAGTTAGTCCAAACACTTACCTTAATTCTGCAGGCCACTCACTGCTCAATTATTACTTTTCCTTTTGAATTCACCTCTAACTTGCTTGAATCTAACCAAAATTAACTTAATATCATTAACTAATGCTAAATGAACTAACTTTATTGAAAAATATAATTTTCCCTAAGTTTTCTCAAAAAAAGTGAAAACCCGACCCCGGGCCCGCTTGGTCTAAACTCGGGGTTCGAACCAAATTACGTTTACCCATTCACCCAATATGCTATTAGTTTTGAAATTCGACCTTAATTTGAGATAAAATTTTGATTTTTAATAAACTCCCTAATTCTACCCAAATCCTAGATTTTTACCATGAAAATTCTTTGTTTTGCTTTAAAAGTGATGCAAAATAGTAAGGAATTGAGAGAACAAAGTTTGGAATTGATTACATATGACTTGGGGATGAAGATTGTTGAAGAAAATCGTTTTTAGGGCTGAAAACCTCGAAATTTTGGTGAAGAAGAAGGTCTGCCCGATTTTTAAAAGATATTTATAATAGTTGGGCTGGGAAACTGTGCGATCGCGTATAAAGATGTGCGATCGCACAGGGTAAGGTAGCCGGGCACTGCGATCGCGGGAGGGGGCATGCGTTCGCACAGGGGTAGGGGGGATACACAGTGCGATCGCGGATAGCATTGTGCGATCGCACAGCTTACCTGGACTGTGCTTCGCGATCGCACTCCAGGAGTTGCGTTCGCATAGTACAATATTTTGGGACCCCTGAAGACTACACTATGCGATCGCGGCTATACCTATGCGATCGCATAGTACAAAAACCTGGACACCAGATATTGAAAAACCAGCAGCTTTTTAAGTGCAAAAATCATCCCGTGGCCTATCTGAAACTCACCCGAGCCCACGGGGCTCTAAACAAAACATGCACGCAAGTCTAAAAACATCATACGGACTTGATCGTGCGATAAAATCATGAAAATAACATGTAAATCTATGAATTAAACCTCAAAACTCATCATTTCCATCAAAAACTCTTAAGGTTCATAATTTCTCAGCCGGATGTCCGAATCACGTCAAACGAACTCCGTTTTTCACCAAATTTCACAGTAAACCTTTAAATATCATAACAAAGCTGTACCGGGCTCCGGAACCAAAATACGAACCCGATACCAATGATTTTTAGCATTATTTCTTTTCTTTAATTCATAAACATTTTAGCAAAACAATTTCTTTCAAAAATTGATTTCTAAGGCTTGGGACCTCGGAATTCATTTTCGGGCATACGCCTGAGTCCCTTATTTTACTGCGGACCTCCCGGGATCGTCGAAACACAGATCCGGATCCGTTTACTCAAAATGTTGACCAAAGTCAACTTTTATCAAATTTAAATTCTAAAAATCACTATTTCTCATATTTTCACATAAAAGCTTTCCGGTTTCACGCCCGGACTGCACATGCAAATCGAGATATCTCATTTTAGTCTTTTTATGGTTATTTTGCATGGAACGGAGTCTAATTTTATAAAATGACCCCTTGGGTCATCACATTACAACTTTAAATCTTCGTCATTTCAGTTGTAAATTTAAAACTTCATATGCCGATAAACAGGTAATAACTACAGAAATACGCAACAATTATCATGCGCAGAAATGCCGAGGGTCGAACGACGCGGACCAACAATAATAAAATGTGCACTATCGAGGGTCGAACGACTCGAACCATAGATGCATCTATTTTCCCCGCTCGTGAATCGATCATGCGACGCGGTTATAAATAATAGAGTTATCCTACTCGCGAATCATACCTGCGACTCAGGTATTCATAGATACACATATTCACATAATAAATTCGCATTTTTATCAGGAAAACAGTTTCTCAAGGAAATGATAAAATTCTCTTTAAATAAATATGAAGATAGTATTTAAATCATTTCTGAAAAATTCATTTGTCAAGTTTGATGAGGTTTCAAATATTACAATTTTATCCGGAACACAATTATGCAAGGAAAAATTAATTCTCTTTCTAAATGATTAAGAAAAATGAACTCTAATCTTCTTAGGTATTCAACTACTAATTCGATCATATTAACAATCTAATATTACTGGCAAGATCACAAGTACAACAAGTAAGGTATGCTAGTGGGTCCTAGACTACCCGGACACAAGCATAATAGTAGCTACGCACGGACTCCCGTCACCTCGTGCGTACGTAGCCCCCACAAATAGTAGCACATATTTATTTAGTTCACCTATGGGGACAATCCCCCCTCACAAGGTTAAAAAGGAGACTTACCTCACTCCGAAATTCCATAACCGGCTTCCAAGCCCTCCCGACGACTCCAATTGGTGCACAACGTCCCAAAACTAGTCAAATAACGGGAAAATCAATGAAAATTCACTCCAATGCTTGTAAAAATTTAAATTATATAAATTCCCAACTCCGCTCAAGGAATTGACCAAAATGCCCTCGGGCCCACGGGCCCGAATTCCAAAATTTCTCGAAGATAAACTCTACCCATAATCTTACTAGCTCAAATATACAATTTACTATAACTTTCATGCTCAAATTCATGGTAAAAACCCAAAATACCAATTTCTAGGTTTCCTTCCAAATTCCATAATTTTCACAATTTTCTACACTTAAATCCGAACCTAAACCATGTATTTAACTTGAATTGAGTTAGGATGACTTACCTTGTGATATTTGAAGAAAATCTCCCCTTGAAGCTCTCCACAATCGCCCATGCCAAATGAAAAGAGGAGAAGAAATGGCAAATTTCCCGTTTTAAAAACAATCTGCCCAGGCCCGATATCCCGCACCTTCGGCCCCAGCCAAGCCATCCCAAATCTCGCATCTGCGGCGCCAAAGTTGCTCCTGCGGTCCGCACATGCGGCCAAATCCTCACAGGTGCGGTCGCACCAGACACCAGCAGTTCAGCTCCTCTTCAAACTTCAAATTTGATCCGTTAACCACCTGGACTCCACCCGAGGCCCCCGGGACCCCGTCCAATTACACCAACCTGTTCAAAAACATAATGCTAACTTGCTCGAGGCCTCAAATTACATCAAATAACATCGAAACAACGAATAGCTCTCCAATTCAATCTTTATGAACTTAGAAATTTCAAGCTTCCACATCTGATGCCGAAACCTATCAAATCTCGTCCGATTGACCCCAAATTTTTCACACAAGTCATAATCGACATTACGGACCGGTCCAACTTTCGAAATCGCATTCCGACTCTGATATCAAAATTTCCACTTCCGGTCGGATTTCTCAAAACCTTCAAATTTCTATCTTTAGCCAAATGACTTCAAAATAACCTACGGACATCCGAATTCACTTTCGATCGCGCTCCCAAAACCAGAATCACAATACAGAGCTATTCCCAGGCTTGGAATCCCAAACGGACATCTATAACACTGAAATGCCTTTCAACCCAGATTCTAAAAATTTTCTAAAATGCTATCTTCCATAATATGCGTCGAAATGCTCCCGGGTTATCTGACTCCCGATCCGAACATACGCCCAAGTCTGAAATCATCATACGAACCTGATGGAACCTTCAAATCCTAATTCGGAGGTCGTTTACTCAAAATTCCAATGTTAGTCAATTCCAACTTAAGGCTTCCGAAATGAGAATTTGCTTCCCAATTTGACTCCGAACTTCCTGAAATTCAACTACGACCACGCCTACGAGTCATAATACCTGAAATGAAGTTGCTCATGACCTCAAACTGCTGAACGGCATGCTAGAGCTCAAAACGACCGATCGGGTCGTTACAGTAGCCAAGTCAGTAAAAATTTTGGAAAAATATTTGCAGTATTTAAACACATATTGCGAAAATGTAAATTCGCGTCCTAATTTGGGAACCTTGTTGTGCCCGAGGTTGGCCTAGAGACCAGTAGATTTGGAGAAATTTAACGCTGATAATTGCCTTATTTCATTAACGTGATAAATAAGACGAATCTAAAACGACAATAAATAAATAAGTCACTAATGGCATTCGCCCTATTACATTCGAAAAGTGAAAAATAGACAATCCTAATCTACTTGGTCCCAGATCGACCTTCTCCAGACTTGACTCTCTTGGCTCCATCGATCAGGTTCCCCAGGTCGCGCATGTCCAGTAGTAGGTATGCCCTTTCTAGATGTCCTCCTTCATTACCCTCGGCATTCTGGCAGTCTATGAGTCTTTTCCTCATCTTCCCCTCTAATTCCATTAAACCCTGCTCCAGATATTCCAGCCTTTCCGTTGACCTAGTATCCATTTCCCTCCATTCATTGATTTCCTCCATATCGATCTGGTGTTGTTCCAAATGCTCGGCCTCATACTCATGAACTCTTTTGCGCAGTCTGTTATACTTCACTTGTGCCTCATCAAATTCATCTATGACTCTGTTTCCTCGGCCAACCCCTGGCTAAACTATTCCTGCTATGCTATCTTCCAACCATGATGGATAAAAGTACACATGTCCTACGTGGTATCGATCTGGCTCGATGGTGTTCTTTTCCAAAATGACCTTCAAGTGACACATGTGTTGAGCTTCACATTTGTACGGGATGTCATCATCTTGAAAATTTTCCCTGTAGTGACTCATTTTGGAGACTCATGGTATGACTTGTTTTCTACCAGCTTGTCTCATGACCCTGATAGGAACATATGGGTGTATTACCCTTAACCCGATCAATACTAAGTGCGGAACATCCCTGGATCTGATGATGAATTCACTTGTGGGGAACCATTCGAACATCCTGTGAACCTGGTCCTCAGTCAAATTGTCGAAAAATTGCACCCATTCTGTAGTTTCTGGTTGAGCAAACTTGTCCGGGATAAAGGTCATTCTTTTGGGGTGATGGAAAGTTATATGATCATTCCACGGTCTCCGTGGAAAATCTTGGAGGTATTGACCTCTTTGGAGATGTTCTAGTAACCAAATCTGTAGTAACAAATTATAACCCTCGAAGTGTTTGAACCCCTTCTGGTAACGATCCAAGGCCCGATATATGTCTACTATAATCATAGGGACAATAGTATATGTTTTCCCCTCGATTCCTTCCATTAAGGCTTTGGTTACCATGGCCAGTCTGGTGTGAATCCTGTCCATTTTGTTTGGAAACACTATCATACCCAAGAAGCAGACTAGGAACACGAAAACCCTGCGATGAATCCAACCCAAAGAAGTGATGGATAACTCGTCATGAAAGATACGATAGGATTTGATGTGTCTGTATATTTCATAAAAGAAGTCAAAGGTATATAGGACTTCTTCAAACATACCAAGTCGTCGTTCTTTCTCAAGCCCATCATCTTCAGAAACCCCTTGGGGGTGCTATTTTCTGGTACCAATAAACCAGGACTGTCCCAAGGTAGTCCAGCGAATCCCCCTATTTCCTCCAAGAGAGGGGTCATTTTTATGTTGCCAAAATGGAATACGGATCTTTCTCCGTCCCAGAATATAGTAGCAGCCTCGATCAACATATTGTTTGGTTGGATATCTAATAAGGAAGGTAAGTTCCCGAGGACCCTTTTCACATGATTTTTGTCGTTGGACGGAAGGTCTTCCCACCAATCTAGAAACAACAGTGGTATGCTTCTGACCATGCCAAACCTGGGGACTTCGTGCCTCATTTTCTGCAAAATAAACAAGGTTAGACCCTTTCCCCCTCCGGATTCGACTATTAATACATTAACGATTAGCATATCGACATTTATTTCTCCAAATAATGCACAGATCGTGGTTGCGTCTGTTGGGATTATGGAAATCCCGGTGGACTTTAAACAAAGGCTATCCTTAAAGGGTTGTTATGCGGACAACATATTAACCCATGCTAGGTTTGACCATGATGCATGTACAATTATAATCAGAATAAGGTTTCCATAAAGGTCTATACTGGTACCCTCAAGCGGACAACTTGAGGGGGAAAGGCACGGAACCATCGACCGCACCGCTGATCGACAAGTTTTACCGCAAATAAGCCTTTCCAAATTCAAAAGGGTGATATAGGAAGAGCGCATACACTCATCAAGTGTTGCTATAGTATTAATTACGCACGAGTGGAATATGATGTTGAACATGATTTATGAAAAAAGGGAACACGTTGTCAAGTATTTGCACGATAAGAAAAAAATGATAAATGCGGTATTTAATGATTGTAAAGGCATTAAGAAAGAAAACAAGGAGACAAGTCAGTTTCCATAGTAAAAAGTAATAAAACAGAGAACAGAAATCGTAAATGAATAAAGATAGACAAATAAATTCACATAAAGTGGGAAGGGGAAGGGGTGTGCAAGTATTAACGGAATAATAAAGACATGATTAAAGACTAATTCACAAAACAAATTCGTTATGGTAAGGGCCTAAAGATATCTCCAGCAGAGTCGCCATGCTGTCGCGCCCCCTTTTTCTCGCGAAATCGAGTTTCGACATTTTTGGGACAACTCCTTTTGAGAGGGTAAGAAATTGGAACTGAGAGAGTCGCCACCTAACGGATTAAGGTGCGTTAGGACACCTAGAGCAGATAAATCATATAACTAGTTTACATTACTAGAGATCGGGTACGGGCTCAAATTACCTTGAGGGGAAGGTGTTAGGCACCCTTCAAGATCCACAACGGTGGGTCTCGGCCGAACTTGAATTAAGCGTATTAGTCTAAAGGGAAGAAAAAAATTTGGACAAATAAAAGACTCGATTAATTTTTTTAAACAGGAATAGGAAGGGGGGTCCTAGGTGTTTTAGCCTATAGGATCACCCCGTGTAATACTTTGTAACTCCCTCAAGTCGGGGTGTTACTCATAGTACTTAGCTCATGGACTATCATCGCCTTACTACCCGATAACTATCTTTAAGTTGTTACTTAAGAGTCTAGTTGATTCTAGCTTGTTCCCTATGCGTGCACTAGTCGTCCCTTGCCTATGGCCCTGGAGGTATTAGGACCTCTATTTGGGATAGTTCTAGACCCAACCTATGTTGCTCAAAAATGTAAAAGTCTAGGCGATAAGCAAAAACAATTAAGACTTGCAAATAGCTAGCAAATACGGGCTCACGTTGGCCTCCACACATAAATTTATTTTTTAAAAGTTCCTATAAGCAGGATATCTATGCGAGAAGACAGATATACAGAGGCAGTTTTATCAAGGCGAGTGTTAGGACCTATTTGTTTGCCTACTGATTTTATTCAGTATAATCTGGGCACTTCAGGCAGTAATACATTACAAATATAAACCCAAAATTATTATTAGGTCCTACGGGTATATTGCCTAAGTAAATGACAATGGATATTGTATCCATAACCAATTAATATAATCCTATAGGCATGATTTCTACGAGTTTGATGGTTACAGACCTATAGACATGATTTCTAGGTGTAGCACTAATTTTAACTTATAGAGATAGGTTTATTTTCCCTTTTAATCCTATAGGCATGATTTCTACGAGTTTGATGGTTACAGACCTATAGACATGATTTCTAGGTGTAGCACTAATTTTAACTTATAGAGATAGGTTTATTTTCCCTTTTAATCCTATAGGCATGCTTTCTAATTACTGTACTATCTTAAGTCCTATAAGCATGATATCTAGCGCGCAGTAACATGCAGAAGTTGTACATAATTACCAGAAAACAAATGGAACCAACATTGAGGTCCTATGCAGGATTTCTAATGCATGTTTTATTGAACAAGTTAATGCGTCCTATCGAAAGGATTTTTAATATGAAAATATAATCCTATAGGCAGGATTTCTAATACGCAAATATAATCCTATAGGCATGATTTCTAATATGCATATATAATCCTATAGGCAGGATTTCTAATATGCAAATATAGAACTAAGAGTCAACATTACCAACGATAGTCCTATAGGAAGGATTTTTAATATGCAAATATAATCCTATTGGCAGGATTCCTACCCAATTTAACAAAAGGAAATAAGAAACCCACCTGATTTTACTAAATATCCCCAGAATCTATTTATTACAAACTTATTACAAGCCAGAGTAATGAATAATTATATAATAGTAGTAAGGTAAACTATTGGGAGCCTTCATTAGGCCCAAATAAACCTGGGAACCAGGCCTTCCAACAATAACAACTTCGAGGCATAGCATAGTGAGTCGCCCATAGCACATTAGAACCAGGTTTTCTGATGTGTCATAGTTTCCAAGGGTCTTAGGGACCCCAGGGCAATGCTCACACTAGAATCACACATTCAGAAGATGATTCACAAGAGATTTGGGAATCAATTCCTAGTGTGTCAGAGTTCACAGGAGTCTCATGTAGATCCTGAGTCGTGCTCACACTGGGGTTGTTGAGAACCTAAGAGACTAAGAGTGGAGGTTTTAAAATCAGCACATAAAAGGAAGTAGGGGCAGATTTAAAAATAGTTTGATTTCAGAAGAAACAAGTTTAGAACACAGAATTGCATTCAGAAAACAGCAAAGTTTCAAAGTACATGGTATAAAATAGGTTAATTCAAAAGAGACCTGATTACACTAAGCGAGCATGCTGACATTTAGACAATCATTGCTTAATCACATAAGCATTTAGGAGAAATACTAAGGCCAACAAGTTGTCAGGACACATGAATTAAGTAACTATACAGATTTTCAAAGTTAGGATAAGTTAACTAGTTTGATGCTGGTAATGTGCCAAGTTCAGAATAGGTGCATGAATCCAAAAATAACTAATTTTAAACTAACAGTACCAACCATAAGATTAGAAGAGAGTCATAGGAGCATAAAAGGCAGAATCATGCTAAAGTAAGGTTCAAGATATGTTGTTCAAGTAACACTGATTATGACAACATGGAGAATGAAACATCAAGATATTAGGGATTACCACTTAAGCAAGAAGGCAAGTAAATATGCCACAGCAGTTAAGTTCCAGAATCACTTGGCATTGGCTTTCAGCCGGCCAGAACCGTAAACAATGATCATAGAGTAAAAGAGCTAAGTTTTTAATGAGAGTATTAGAATTTGAGTCTGTTCTAAAGGGGATAGGGAAAGGGTTTAAATAGTATTCAATTAGGCAGAAAAATAAGGGAAGAAATCAAGCATACACAAATAAGGAATGAAAAATAAATCCAGAATCATTTGAAGTCGGGGTTCAGTCAATTAACAGGCATAACAGCGTATAATCGGGCGAGTACCACTCAAAATAAGGAAAATATTAATTAACAGGCAGTCTCAAAGCAAATAAGGTAAGGAAATAATGGAAGCATGGAGATATTTCAAACCCTAATTTTCAGTAAACCAAAAATCGACATTAAAATAAGGTACATAAGGTAGACAGGAGAATATTCAAAAGGAAAACCATAAAATCAGCACAATAATCACATAATGAACATAGACATGAGTTTTATTCAAAAGACAAACAGAATCGAACTATATTTGATTCAACTAAGATCTAAAAAAATCTAATTTTAAGTATTAAAAAATGATAGAGAAATAAAGGCAAAGAATCATCTATTTTAATAAAGAACATAAATAGGGAGTTATTAAAGAAATACATAGGATTGAACCAAATCTGGCTCGATTAAAGAAGGTTTGAAACACTAATTTGGGTAAGTAAAAGATTTAACGAAAAATAAGCAGATTTATGAGGAACAAAGTGAATATAGACTGAAGTAACATTAAAACAAACTAAAGTTTGAACCAAATCTGGTTCGAATCAAAGATCTGAAAACCCTAACTTTAGGTTGGGTATGAATCAGTGAGAGATACGAAAACATTCGTACTTACACAGAAAAGCTGATGAACATAGACGGAAACAACAGTAGGTTAGATATTTGAACCAACCCTGGTTCGATCTCTACAGGATCTACTTGCCATTTGAGGTGAGCAAATTAGGTAACACCAAAAATAGGTAGCCGGTAAAGAGAGAGGACCAAATAAGGTAAAGGAATCAACGATTGATTCCATCTCTAAGTTGGAATTAGAGGGGAGATGCGAATTGCGGCGCTAGGGTTTTAGAAGGGAAAAGGGAGGAAGATGAGAGAGTATAGAGGCGGCGGTTTTATGAGAATGGATTAGGGTTAGACGGGTAGGTTAGTTTAAAGGGGTGGGGCGATTGTGAGCCGTTGATCTTCAGAGATCAACAACTGGGATTTTAAAGAGGGGATTGGGTCAGAGTTTGAACGGGTATGGGTCTGGGTTTGAACGGGTATCGGTATTGGGTATGGGGTATTGGGCTGGGTAGTGTGTAGTTGGACTAGGTCCTAAATTGGGTCTATTAGGGGCTATATTTTAAATACTCACTTAATTAGTAAAATAATTAATATAATAGCAAAAATGTCACTTGTGCATGAAAATGATTTAAAACAATTATTTAACATTAAAAAAATATAAAAAGTTATTTTCTTGCATAAATAATATAATTATGAATATATATGGGCTATTATTACAAAATATGCAATTTTATTCTCAGGATGCAAATATAATTATAATAAAAACATCAAAAATATTTAAAGCTTAATATGAATATAAATGATGAAATATTAAATAATAAATCATTACAAAATTATATGAAATGTAATTAATGATTATTTATATAATAAAATGGAGGAATAACTTGATTAAAATCCTTTAAAAATCATACGAAAATTATGGAAAGATACTTGATGATGCTCATGCACTGTTTTGAAGGTATATATGTATTTTAAAAATATATGTGGGAAAATTTGTGTATCAACGAGTAAAGGTTCAACAAGATTGCATTAAGAACAAAAGAGATTCGTCTTGTAATGTGAGTACCAAAGAAAAGGTTTACAGGCTCAAATTGGCTAACAAAGGATAACATTTATCGTTGGAAGGCAAATAGCTTGAAGGATTAATCAAAGACACGCCTATATCATTTCCTAAACTCACAAGACTTTATTTCGCTTCGACTCACACACGGGGCAACTTCTAGACTAACAAGGGATGGCACAGAGTACAACCAAAATCTCACCTCACACAATGCACATGACTTACTCAGGACGACTCAGACCCAACTCTAAAGTTAAAGCAACTAGCACACTCATAAAATAATCCAAACACTAAGAAATAACAACAGGAGTTAATAGATGAGCCCAAGTGTCAAAAAGTCACAAGAATAAAGAAGAAAGTACTCAGTGCAAATTCTCCGGCTCTACGCCCCAACATAAAACATGTCAAAAAGCATAGATACTCAAGTTCTTCCCATTCTATTATCGGTAAAAAAATTGTGTATTTTTCTTTAGACTTTAACCCTAAAGAAAACTGTTTAGGAAGCCCATCGTTGGGAAAAGTCCAAAACTTTTTGAAAATTCTACTTGAAAAAAAAAATTACTACCCGGTTCAATGAATCATCCCTTGGAAAAGAACCGTGGTCATAAGAAAACCAAGAGTGATCATTACTACCAATGTTTTTCAATTTTTTTCAACAAATATACAATAAACACAACTAAACTAGCATAGGAATCCACCCAAATAATCTCTTCACCTCACACTTAAAATTGTGCATTGTCACATGCATAAATACAAAAAGGGTAAAAGAAGCTCCTTGGTAGGCCATAGGCCGAAGCATTAGCAGCTCATGGAGTACTCAGACTTCTCCCATACTTGATTCTTTGTGCGAGCACCCCACACATAGTTCTCACCATCTCACTTGCTTTGCTTTCTTCTAATGCCTTTACTTCCCATGCTCCTAGCAAATAAAATTAAACAAATGACATACCAAAAAAATATATAATAAAAATAATTAAAAATAAAAGAAAGCGATAAAGTCGGGTTGCCTCCCAACAAGCACCTGATTTAGCGTCGCGGCACGACGTGAATCACTTTCTTTCTCCACCTCGAGCTTATAAATTGAACCCCAAGTTTTGCTTCAAGCTTATGATTATGCTCTTGGGGTGGTGGAACGAATCTAACTGACCCAAGAAAATAATATAGTATTCTGCACTCCTTGGTCTTTGTATGAGGTATGTAATCCTGACTTTCAGGTAAGAAGAATTTCATAATATATGCACCTTGTTCCTCATTCCTTGACTCTTCAATTGGTTTAGATGACTTTACTTCCATATCATCATCCAAACAATGTGAAAAAATGCTTGGAGTATGGACCAATGCGCTCAACTACATGAACCTTGGGATTGTCAACTCCTCAACACAAATGACACTAGAGTCAACTAAATATGCATCCTCAATGTCCTTGGTTAACTCTAGTATCTCTTCTACAACATCGACATCCTCAAAATCTAGTTCAATTGATTGTTGGTGTTCTACTCTGACCTCCTCCCTTAGCACCTAAATTTCTGCATCTAATACATGCTCATTTTGGCTACTATCCACAATATCAGTTGTTTGAGCATTAAATGCTTCAACTAATTGACGCATTTGTGCCTCCAGGTTGTGAATAGCAGCATCTTGCCTTTTGTATGTGCAGTTGGTTCTCATTATTTTGTTTCACAAGGCACTTTAGCATATCCTTGATCTCTTTCAGGTCATTATCCCTAGGTTCTTTGTTTCTATTAACTTCACAAGAAAATGACGAACCATCAAAGTAAGGGGTTGGGGGAGGATAAGACATATAAGCACAACCATGAAAGTGATCATATTGACCACCACACATATCACACACATTCCACACATAAGATTGAGTTGGTTCACATACTCGCTCTCAGAAATATTTTGATAATTTTGCAATGGGTGGTTTCCTCCACAATATGCACAAGGAGGGTCAAAAGTAGAATTACCAACATCAAAGTTCTCATAATTCCAAGATACCATGTCTCTCAAGTCAAAAATAAAAATTTTAAAAGAATAATCAAATACAAGAAAACAAAAATAAAGGTTCAAACTTGCGACCTAGAGATATGTACACCTACAGCTACACCGTTAGTTTCATGGCAACAATGCCAAAATTTGATCACGCCCAACTCTATTCCTAAAAAGGAAAAGCGATCGCTGCAAATATAATCCGGTCTAAAAGTCCGGAGTTGAAACCCACAGAGAACTAAGGTTTAGCTACAAATGTTCACTATCACTAAGAAGACAAGCTTGAACAATTCCTAAGTTATAAATATTAGGATTCTTATGTCTAACTAATTAAGTAACAAATTAAAATAGAAAATTAACAACTAAAAGATAGTAAAAGTTGGAGACAAGATTAAGGAGGTCTAGAGTTATGATTTCCCTAATTGTCGGAATCCTTCCCGCTACGTCTCCCATAATTTCGCCTAATTATTCTCTACTGATCGTGAGCATTTTAGGTGTCGTAATTCTCTCCCGAGCAACTACAATAATTTACTAAACATATTCTCTCGAACTACGCTAGCTGGCATAATCTTACCGCTCACTATGACCACGTTAAGACTTTGTTATTCCTAGACCCACCTTTAAACCTGACATATTGATTCATCATTGATGTTTTATACT
The DNA here is from genome assembly GCA_005239495.1 of Nicotiana undulata. NCBI lineage: Eukaryota > Viridiplantae > Streptophyta > Magnoliopsida > Solanales > Solanaceae > Nicotiana > Nicotiana undulata. The sequence continues at coordinate 54,839 of ML290630.1, read as the reverse complement.
TCAATACCACACAAGAGGGGGTGATTTTTGTGGTGACCAATTTTTCGCTTACAGTGATTATGGAAGGACCTAGTTCTTCTAAGTGTTCTTTAATCTACTATTCCTGAAATAGTAAATGCGGAAAGTAAAGAACACAAGTATTTTACGTGGAAAACACCTGGCTCAAAAGGTGAAAAAACCACGACCTACTTCCCAGTAGGATTTTCCCAAACTCTTCACTAAATCACTGAGCCAAAAACAGAATTTACAGAAACACTTTTTGTAAACCTAGGACTAACTATAATCCCTTGTTGCAAATAACCTTTAACTGTTGCGATAACTTCAAGTTAACTCTAACTTGAATACTTTGAGTACCTATTACAAATGCCTCTAGAGAAAGTTGAAAGGTACAATATGAAAACACCTACTATAATTGAAATAGAATAAAAGACAGATACTTGGAACTGGTTCTTCTATCTGGTTCAAGTAGCTTCAGGTTTGCACACTTGAATCACACATGAATTGCTTGCAAAATGCCTTGCTATTTTGCTCTCAATTCCTGTTTAACTTCTGCGTTTGTGCATACATGTAGAATGAGAACATCCTGCAATATATAGAGTTAGTAGATGAAGAAATATCTAGAGTTCTAATGCTACTCTTCCTTGGTGGAATAGTTCTAGTTGATCTCAACTCCTAACTCCTTCCTTATATTGGATAATGTTCTCTTTGAGTAAGGAGTCCTTCTCCTTATCAATTATGAAACCTTTTCGATCAGGAGATATCAGTTGCCAAGTTAGGTCTATCTTCACGTGCATCCCACATGTTCGAATATGCCCGTGTCTATGTATACCAGGGATGGATCTGGTTCATGCATGAGTTCCTTACCTTCAAAATTATCATTCACTTGGGACAACAAATTCCCCCTTTTATATGATGACAAACTTTGTGCTTTTCATAAGCTTAGGCCTTGTTTCAACTTAGCCCAACATCAACACAATGTTAGAACATTTTTTCACTTATCAACAAGGACCAGGTTCATTAGGTTATAAACATCAGTGTTCATAGTGTAAAGCACAACCTTTTCCCCCCTTTTGGCATCATCGAAAACTTGCATAAAAATGTGTGATTCCCAGATTTTAAAACTTACTCATGGCCACTAGGGCTACTTCAAATGCATTCATGGATTAATCATCAACGATCAAGCCAATAATTTAAACTATCAAAGAAATATAAACAGAAAGTTAGAGCAAAAACCAGCAAATTTCATTGATAGTTGATATGATTCTTCCACAATCCACAAAAAGAAATAAAAATACTGCAACAGGAGCAAACAAGAAACATCCTAAACTAGGTCACTGAAAGGTTTACATTGGTCTAGGAGTTTAAGGGTTTGAAGAACTAGGGGCTTGGTTTTTGGCTTGGAGAAGTTTCAGCATGTCTTGAAGAATTCCATCATTCTTCTCCTTTTCCCTTACCAGCTCAGTTCTGAGAGAATCTCTCTCAGACTCTACCTCAACCAACCGTGTCTTCATCCTTGCTATCTCAGCATCCTTTGCCCCACTCTCCTGCACCAAGGCTCTGACCTTGCTATTGACTGGTGCATTTTTGGATGAACCGGGTTCATTGGGAGTGGAATGGACCTCATAATCACAAACAATAGGAGTGTTAGCTCCAAAGTGATCTTTGTTTGTAGCTATCTCCCACTTCTTCAGGGCACCTTACAATGTGCAAGTACAGTTGTGAGAATTAAGCCATAGGGAATGGCGTGAGCTTTGGAGCCATTGATAACCCTATCAAGGAGTTGGATTATAAATCCAGGCTAGTTAATCTGCCTCTCACTATCCAAGCATTTCATCAAAACCAAGTCCATGAAGTTGGCAATGTGCCTCTTTTTCTGCCTAGGCAGAACACACTTGTTGATGAATTCAAATAGCACCTTTTGTGGGGTGGCTTCATCTCACTCTTGTACACAACCTTGGGCTCACTTTCTTCCTCATTATCACTGAATATATGGTGATGGCAAGGGCAATAGGAAGGTATTCTAGGCTTGGCCATTTCATCTTTGTATAGTTATTGTACCCCTCAGTAGGTACGCTAGAATTTTACCCATCTCCTTTTCATCAAAAGAAATTTTCACCCCTTTCACTAGGTTGGTTACCCTACCATCCTGCACTTAAGCATTAGCCATAAACTCAATAATTTCACCCCTTTCCAACATTCCATCCATCTGAAGGACCATGTCCTTCCAGCCTTACACTTCTAATTTCTCCAACAGCAGCATCATTCCTTCCTAATCCAAATCCTTAAGGAGTCTACCCTTAAGAATAGTTCTTTTTCCAAACTTGGCCATCTTGTCCTTTCCACTGTCTGATTCATCTTCCTCTTCTCCACTCCATTCCTCTTCTTCAAAAAATTTTACTTGTTTGGTTTTCACTGTAGACTTGGTCCTTTTTGCCAGGGTGGATGGTTTAGCAATCTTTGACATAAAAGTAGACTTCTTAGTGGAAGTTTTGGATTTATTGGGCTTGGGAGTCTGAACCTCTACTTCAGCAATCACATCTTCATATTAATGGACAAGGTCCATCTTAACAGCCTCAACAAGCTCTCCCACCTTCTTCTTCCCTTTGCCCATCCTTTTTTTTTTGCTTTCTTCTAAGGCTCTCTGCAACTCTTCCTCATTCTGCTTTAGCTAACTTTTTGTGGCTCTTTCTCTTGTGGGAGGAATTCAATAGTGTCAGAAGGGAAAACCTTCCTTTTCTTGTTAGCCTTAGCAGTGCCAGGGGTCTTAGCCTTGGAAGTTCTCTTCTTCTTGGGGTTGTAGCTGCCACCTACTTTCTTCAATAGGTCTGTGAGGGTTTCTTCAACTGATGAACAGGGTTCATCTACTTTTTGCCCAAGTTCAACCAACCCTTCACCGGTTTTGCCAGACCCACTTCCCCCTATTTTCTTGACACTTTCCTCCACTTTATCTAGTTCTGCTCCATAAATAGCCATTCTACCTATTTCAGAAGTGGGTGAAGAATCAACCACTCTTTTCCCCATTCCTCTTTCTTCGCTTCAAACACCCTTACTCTCTTTTTCTTTTTCTTTTTCTTTTCCTTTTTTATATTTACCACCTCTTCTGGACTCAGACGTTTCTACATCCACCACAGATCCAACCAATATAAACCTACTCTACAAATTTTCAATCGACTCATAAATGACCTCAGTAGTAGTATTTGGGCCAGAGGTTACCTGCTCAGTATCAGAAGACCCAGTATCTTCCCCCTCAGCCGCAGACTTGAAGGAGTCGTTAGAGTTCTTGGTTTCTTGGGCTTGGCTAGCTTTTAATTGTGTGTTTAATTTCTTTGATAACGCACTTCTAGCCACAGTCTTGCGAGCAAGCATCTTTACTCGCCTTTTCTTAGGCTGAGGGGTAGTTGAAGATGAGGAGCATGGTGGGGGTGTACCAGGGTTATCATGGTTAGTCATTTTGTGCTTGGTTCTGGAAGAAAGAAGAGAGGTAGATTGAACTTTGGAGGATGCGAGAAGATGGAAAGTATTTTCGACGGTTTGAGAATTATGAAGATAAGGCAGAGATGATGATGAGAAATTTAAAGGGAGGGGGTAATTAACGGGTAACAACAGGCTCATCAGTCTTTTTGAAGTCTAATCAAACTGAAATGTCAGTTTTGAATAGACGGTGGAGTCTTCCCTAGAATCTAGGTGATTTAATTTTGTTAGGATTCTTTTGAACAAAACTGGTTCAATTTAATTGGATAAGTTTAAGAGAAGTTTGGACTTAGGTAGGACTCTGATCATGATTCAAATATTATTATTTCAAATTTTGCAGAGTGTAGAAAACATACCGTGTTATCTAGATGAACCATCATTGATGAACCGGGTTCTTCACTAAGAATCATCTTGTGCATGTCTAAATTTGCCAAAATAGAGAAAATATCATTAGAGATTAATGAGTCATTTTAACACATGGCACAAGAGTATAATATTTACAGTATGAGACTGAGCAAAAATTAATCCAGTTATATACAAAAGTTCCAGATTTTCTAACCAATTTTTTTTCCATTTTTTTCGTTGTAAATTCTGAACTGGTCCTTTTAGGTGATCTTTATCATCCCTAATTCTAACTTGTTCCTTTCATAGTTCTTTACTTAGAGCTTTGTGAAGATGTCAGCTATTTGCACAAAATTCCACAGTGATCAGCCATTTTTCATAGTTATCCTTCAAAAAGTGATGACTAACATCTATGTGCTTAGTTCTCTTATGATGAACCAGTTTCTAGGTCATACTAATTGCACTAGTGTTATCACAAAAAATGGGGATACAACCAACATCAATTTCAAAGTCCACTAATTGTTGTTTGATCCACAATAATTGAGCACAACATGAAGCAACAACAACGTACTCAGCTTCAGCAGTAGATAAGACCACTGAATTTTGCTTTTTGCTGGCCCAAGACACAAGACATGAGCGAAGAAAGTGTGTCATACCTGAGGTGCTTTTTCTATCCACAAGAAAACCTGCATATGCAGCATCAACATATCCCAAAAGATTGAAATTACTACCTTGTGGATACCAAATACAAAGATCAGTGGTGCCTTTTAGATATATAGAAATTCTCTTGACAGCAGTCAAGTGAGACTCCTTTGGATTTGCTTGAAATCTTGCACAAATGCCTACACTGAAAACAATGTCAGGTCTACTAGCAGTGAGATACAACAATGATCCAATCATTCCCCTATACAACTTCTGATCAACAGATGAACCAGGTTCATCTATATCCAACTTTGTAGTTGTTGCAATAAGAGTGTCAATTTCTTTGGAATCTTCCATTTTAAACCTTTTAAGCAACTCTTTACATACTTCTGTTCATGGATCATAGTTCCATTTTAATTTTGTTTAATTTGTAAGCCTAAAAAGAAATTAAGCTCCCCCATCATGCTCATTTTAAATTCACTCCCCATGGTTTAGCAAATTTTTTACTTAGCTTTTCAGTAGTTTCTCCAAAGATTATATCATCAACATATATCTGAACTACCAATAGATCTTTACCTTTTTCTTTCAAGAATAAAGTAATTTCAATTTTACCTCTATTGTATTCATTCTCAAGCAAAATTTTTGATAATCTTTCATACCATGCTCTTGGAGCCTGCTTGAGTCCATAAAGTGCTTTGTCAAGTTTGTACACATGATCAGGATTTTCCTTGTTTTCAAACCCAGGAGGTTGCTTGACAAATACTTCTTCGTTTAGATATCCATTGAGGAAGGCACTCTTCACATCTATCTGGTGAAGGGTGAATTACATGTAAGCAGCAAAGGCTATGAGGAGTCTTATTGCTTCCAGCCTTGCAATTGGAGCAAAAGTTTCATCATGGTCTATGCCCTCCTCCTGACTATATCCTTGAACCACCAATCTTGCCTTGTTCCTTGTAACAGTTCCATCTTCATCAAGTTTGTTTCTGAAGACCCACTTAGTGTCAATTACTGATATGTCCATAGGTCTTGGTACCAGATGCCAAACTTGACTCTTTTCAAATTGGTTGAGTTCATATTGCATTGCATTTACCCAGTCTGCATCTTCCAAAGCCTCAGCAACATTTTTAGGTTCAATAAGAGATAAGAAAGCATCAAAAGCACAAAGATTCTTTAATGAAGATCTGGTTTTGATTTCGGAGGTTGGATCAGTAATGATGTTCTCAATGGGATGAGAACTTTGATATTTGTAAGGTATCATGACCAACTGGTTTCCCCTTGATGTTCCTTCGGTGTTTTGCTGTTGTGGAACAGGTTCCATTGAGGTTTGAGGATCATTTCCTCTTTGTTATATTCCCCTTGTCATGTTTCTGGGGAACATGTTCCTTCTTCCAATGCAGCTTCAGTCTGGGCTGTGGTTTCATTTAAGTTTCTTACCAGCCCAATTGCTTCATCATCATGTTCCTTTCACTCAGAAAGAATGTTAGTTTCATCAAAAACCACATGAACACTTTCTTCAACACACATAGTTCTTTTGTTATAGACCTTATAAGCTTTACTATGTGAAGAATATCCCAAGAATACTCCCTCATCACTTCTGGTATCAAACTTGCCTAGGGAGTCTTTACCATTGTTGTGCATAAAGAACTTGCATCCAAATGCCCTAAGATGGGATATATTTAGTTTTCTCCCTTTGAGTAACTCATAGAGAGTCTTCTCTACAAGAGGTCTAGTCATGCACCTATTTATGATGTAGCATGCAGTATTTACAGCTTTTGCTCAGAAGCTATGGGGTGATTTTCTAGAAAGGAGCATAGTCCTAGCCATATCTTCAAGTGTCCTATTCATTCTTTCAACTACTCTAGTTTGTTGTGGAGTCCTAGGAGCAGAAAAATTATGATCTATGCCATGCTCATCACAAAATTTAGCAAATTTAGCATTTTCAAATTCAGTGCCATGACCAGACCTAATTGATGCAAGTTGATTACCTAGTAATGTCTGAGTTTTTCTAACAAAAGAAGTGAACATGTCAAATGATTCATCTTTAGATGTTAAAAATAATGTCCAAGTAAACCTAGAGTAATCATCAACACGCACCATCACATATTTTACCACCTCCGCTTAATGTTCTCATTGGACCACAAAGATCCATATGGACCAGTTTCATCGTTCTGGTGGTACTTACCACTTTCTTGCATTTAAAAGAGGATCTTACTTGCATCCCCCTTGCACAAGCCTCAAAAACATTTTCTTCCTTGAAATTAATGTTAGGCAATCCTATCACCAATTCCTTGGAGACTAATTTGTTGAGTTGACTCAGACTTGCATGTCAAAGTCTCTTATGCCAAAGGAGGGGATGATTGTCCAACACACTTAAGCAAGTGAGTTCATTTTCTGAAAGTGTGGACAGATCTACAATGTATATATTGTTCATTCTTTTTCCCTGCAATACAATCTTGTCAGTGGTAAGATTAATCATAAAACATTTAGTAGAGGTGAATGCTACCAAGTTACCTCTATCACACAGTTGTGATACACTAATTAGACTGTATTTTAAGTCGTCTATCAAGTAGACATTCTCAATAGAGTGAGTGTCAGTCTTATCTACCTTACCAACCCAAATGATATCACCTTTATTCCCATTTCCAAAGGAGACATTACCTCCTTTGAGGTCCTCAAGTGAAAGGAACTGGTCCTTGCTTCCTGTCATGTGCTTTGAGCAGCCACTATCCATGTACCATATTTGGATGCTCCCCTTCACTTAAACCTGCAAAAGGAAATCATGGGTTAGCCTTAGGAACCCAAACTATTTTGGGTCCCTTTCTATAGGCAAAAGGATGAATTAAGTTCTTCTTAGCCCAACTTGGTAGCCAATTCTTCCCTTGAACAAATTTTTGGTTCTTTTGGCTTGCCTTTTCTTTTGCATTACATTCACTTTTATAGTGACCTGTTTAACCACAGTGAGTACAAATCTTGTTCTCTAGAAGAGTGAGGTACTTGCTTTTGGGATCCCACTTAGTTTGTTGATTCCCAAAGCGAAGTCCTCCTCTATTACTACTATGATGTTCCTGTATCCATGAAAGAGCATCTGAGGACCTGTTCCATTTACAGGTTCTGTCTAGTTGATGATTGACCTTGCCTAGATCCTCCTTCAAGACTCTTACCTACTCATCCTTCTTATACAACTCATCTTTCAATTTACCATATTTTCCTCTAGAGTGAGTTGTGTGCAATCAATTGTCTTCTTACTTGTTCCTAATTTCAGTTTTAGGTTTTCAGATTTTAGTTCTAGGACATTTGCTTCTAATGCATGAACCTGGTTCTTTAGTGCAGTATTCTCACTTAAAGTCTCACTAACTCTGAGTTCCAGGTTCTTACACTTTGCTTTTAAAATCACATATTCCTTAGCCAGCTATTCCTTTTCATTGTTTATATCCTCAGATTCATCAATGAAATCTAGAAGTAACTCAGATAGTTTTTCTTTAGACAAAAACTTAATCTTGTCTTTGAGATGAATTACACTTACCTCAGATTCCTCATCAGATTCTCCAATTGCCATAAGTGTTTGTTCATCTCCATCTTCATCATCTGAGTCCTCATATGAGCTTTCTCCCTAACCAACAACCATAGACTTTGTTGATCATTTGTTTTTCTTAGGATGAACCTGTTCCTTCTTCCTATTTCTTCGTTCAGCTCTTTCCTTCTTCCATTCAATTTCCTATTGAGGGCAGTTTTTTATGTGATGATCAATCTTCCCACACTTGTAGCAACCCTCATTGATTTGTTTTTCAGGAACCCTTGGTTTGCTGTAGTTTCCACTTCTTGAAGAACCCTTTCCTCTCATTAGGTATTTCTTGAAGTCCTTTGAATTCTGTTGTACTCGTCTGGACCAAGTCCACACACAAGCCATTTCTTGGCCTTGGCATTCTTCTCTCATTTCCTCAAGTCCTCAGTAGTGCAGTCAGCTCTTATTTTTGGCAGATATACTCCTTCAGCATTCTTCTTCATGGTAGCCAGGGGACCATCAGTGACAATGTCCCACAGCTCATAGTCTTCTCCTATGATGTGGTCTCTCATTATGTTTTTCCACCAGGAGTAGTACTGGACATTGAAGAGTGGTGGCCTAGCAGTTGATTGTCCTTCCCAATTTCTAGGTGGTGCACTCATCTTGATCTTCTCCTAAGGTGTTAGCCTCTTAAAGGATAACCTGCTCTGATTCCAATTGATGTTTTATACTTCAATACCACACAAGAGTGGGGGTAATTTGTGTGGTGACCAATTTTCCGTTTACATTGATTATGGAAGGACTTGGTTCTTCTATGTGTTCCTTAACCTACTATTGCTGAAATAGTAAATGCGGAAAGTAAAGAACATAAGTATTTTACGTGGAAAACACCTGGCTCAAAAGGTGAAAAAACCACGACCTACCTCCCAGTAGAATTTTCCAAAACTCTTCACTAAATCACTGAGCCAAAAGCTGCATTTACAAAAAAACTTTTGTAAACCTAGGACCAAATCTAATCCCTAACAAACAGCCTCTAAATGTTGTGACAGCTTCAAGTTAACTCTAACTTGAATACTTACAGTTCCTATTACAAATGCCTCTAGATAAAGCTGAAAGGTACAATATGAAAACGCCTACTACAACTGAACTAGAATAAAATACAGACACTTGGAACTGGTTCTTCTATCTGGTTCAAGTAGCTTCAGGTTTGCGCACTTGAATCACACACGAATTGCTTGCAAAATGCCTTGCTATTTTGCTCTCAATTCCTGTTTAACTTCTGCGTTTGTGTATAAATGTAGAATGAGAACATCCTGCTATATATAGAGTTAGTAGATGAAGAAATAACTAGATTTCTAATGCTACTCTTCCTTGGTGGAAGAGTTCTAGTTGATCTTAACTCCCAACTCCTTCCTTATCTTGGATAATGTTCTCTTTGAGTAAGGAGTCCTTCTCCTTATCAATTATGCAACCTTTTCGATCAGAAGACATCAATTATGCCAAGTTAGGTTTATCTCCTTCACGTGCATCCCACATGCTCGAATCTGCATGTGTCTATGTACACCAGGGATGGACCTGGTTCATTCCTGAGTTCCTTATCTTCAAAACTATCCTTCATTTGGGCTAACACTCATATATGTTAGGAGTGACATTGTTCAACAGCTACCTAAATATGTACCCTTTCCCAAGCAATGCACAATAAATAGGCACAGTCAATTAATGTCCATTCAATCAACAGAAATAAGCACGTAGTTGAACAAGTAAAGAAATTCAAAGGCGAAATTATATTCAAACTTAACAAGAATTCATCCTCTAAAAGGTTCCATCAAAACCCTAAATAATAAATTAGCTACTCATAGTAGTATGTGAAAATACAATACTAAAATTCATAACCAACAATAGAAAACATGAAGAAGAAAGGAAAAACTCGTGGTTGAATCTTCTTCCTTGACCCTAGTGTATTTTTGCCTCCAAAGGTGTTGTGTAACCCTAAAGTAGTGTCTCCTCCTCCAACATTTGTGTTTTAAGATATATTTACATCACTTAGGGTTGATGAGGAGCGGAATTTTTCAATCCAACTTCGGATGGGAGAATCTGGGATCCGCGTTTGCCTTCGCGCAGCGCGCGAACTTTGACGCGGATTCAACTTTTAAAATTCTTCCATTTCACGAAGCGATTCGTGCCTTTGCTTCGCTTCGTTATTTTGTGCCTTCTCTTTTCTCCTTTTTGGCATCCATTTTCATGCCACGCACAAGAATAGATAAGCTCCCAATTCTTTCCCTCTCTTTTTTTTGTGTCAAATTGTCATATTTTGATCATTTATCATCCAAACTCGTTCCTACACATAAGAAACACATACTGAGTATATTTCACTTCGAAAATCACGTAAAATTCCGCGACTCACACAATAATTAATATGCAAATATACTCAAAAATATGCACTTTCCATCATTAATCAAATAACAACAATACAAGGTGTATATTGATAGAAAACTAAGGGAGTATTGGTGGCAAGTAATAACAATATAAGATATGCGATAATAGCAAACTAAGGAAAAATTGGTACCATACTAACACTAATACTATTGAACTAGTGAAGACAAAGAGAAACACTCGGCTATCTACTAACCTTCTACCCTAATTCTCAACCTCCACACTATTCTATCAAGGGTCATGTCCTTGGTCATCTCAAGTTATGCCATGTCCCGTCTGATCACCTCTCCCCAAGACTTCTTTGGCCTACCTCTACCCTTCCTCTTACCCCCCAAAGGCTAGCCTCTCACACCTCCTGACTGGGGCATCTGTGCCTCTCCTTTTAACATGATCGAACCATCTCATCCTCGCCTCTCGCATCTTTTCCTCCACAGGGGCCAATACATCCTTGTCCCAAATAACGTCATTCCTAATTCTATCTAACCTAGTATGCCCACACATCCATCTCAACATCCTCATTTCAACTACTTTCTTCTGCTGGATATGGGAGTTCTTGATTGCCCGCACTCTGCCCCATACAATATAGTCGATCTAATCACTACCTTGTAGAACTTACCCTTAAGTCTCAATGGCACATTCTTATCGCACAAGACACCGGGGCGAGCCATCACTTCATCCATCCTGCTCTGACACGATGTGTGACATCCTCATCAATCTCCCCATCATTCTGAATCATAGACCCAAGGTACTTGAAACTCTCTCTCTCTCTCTCTCTCCTGGGAATGGCTTGCATATCAAGCCTCACATATACGTTCGCTTCCTGGGTAGCACCGCTGAACTTTAACTCCAAGTATTTTGTCTTAGTCCTGCTCAATTTGAAACCCTTAGACTCAAGGGTATGTCCCAGAACCCCAAACTCTCGCTAACACCACCTCGTGCTTCATCAATCAGGGCTATGCCATCTGCAAATAACATGCACCAAGACACCTCCTCTTGAATGTGTCGTGTCAATGCGTCCATTGCCAAGGAAAACAAAAACGGGTTAAGTGATGATCCCTGATGCAACCCCATCTCAACCGGAAAGTATTCAGAGTCTCCTCCTGCTATCCTAACCTTGTGAAAAGGCTGAGAAATAAAATACGAAGAGGGGCAGCTAGACCGAGTAGGGGTTCGCTTCCAGGACAAATTCGCCTGTTTGTGCCTCATATAAAGAACTAGCAGGTTGATGGATCGTGTCTTAGCTCCATCATACATGTCCGGGATCACTCTAGTATATGTTGCAGGCACTCCTTTAGCCTCCAAACATATCCATAGAACCTCTCTTGGGACTTTGTCTTAAGCTTTCTCTAATCAATGAACATCATAGGCAAGTCCTTCTTCATCACCCTATAGTGCTCCAACAATCTCCTCACAAGGTGAATGGCTTCATTAGTCGACCATCCCGACAATAAACCAAACTGGTTCTTGAAAATGGACACACTTCTTCTCATCCTCCCTTCTATCACCCTCTCCCAAACTTTCATCGTGTGGCTTAACAACTTGATACCCCTATAGTTGTTGTAATTTTGGATATCCCCCTTGTTCTTGTACAATGGAATTATCGTACTCCGCCTTCACTCTCCGGGAATCTTTTTCGGCCAATGACATTAAACAACCTAGAGAGCCATTTCAAGCCCGTCTTATCCATGGTCTTCTAGAATTCCACTGGGATCTCGTCTAGACCGCTCGCTTTACCCCTACTCATCCTGCGAGCCCCTTCAACCTCCCCCACACTTATGCGTCTACATTACCCAAAACCTCGATGTCGTTCCAAGTGCTCCAACTCACCCCCACACAATGCTCATATCTCCCTCTTCATTCAAGAGTTTATGAGCCATTTAAAACTCCTCTCTTAATATAATTTTGATACATATCAGCAACTTATATGTAAAAAAAAGATAGTATTTATAACTTAAATACAAATTTCTTACAGTATATAAATAATTTTCATCTTTCATATAATATTCGAATAAAAAAATATGAAATTACAACAGAATACAACTTAAATACAATTTACATATAACTATAATACAATATCGTAACTATTATATGTCACGTGTTCTTCTTCTTCTTCAAGTTTCAATCTGAAATTCAGGCAAAATCAAGTCTAATCTTCACCAAACACCCTCAAATTAAGATATAAACTCCAAAGAATATTTTTAAATGTTTGCAAAAACACCCAATCCAAACAAACAATAGTTTTTGAAAACCCAAATTTGAATTCAAAGCTTCAGAGTTTTTAAATGGATGTCAGTGGTGGAGAATCAAATACCTTCAAAATTTATTGATTGACAATTTACTTTTTGAACATCAATTGTGCAACATGAAAGAAAATTGCTAAGTTAAAACTCTATTGATGATCTTCCTGGATTAAAAAGGGATGAAAAGCAGAGAAAAGCGAAGAAAGAAAATTGGACAAAGAATAGAGAAGGAAAGAAAGAGAGAGAGAGAGAGAGAGAGCGCAGAGATGAGAATTCCATATTCAATTCCTAATACACATGAATACTCATTAATACTAATTTGTATATAATTGAAAAATTGTATATGCCCATATAATTAAGTTAAAACTTGATTAGTGGGGGTAATAAAGTTTCATATGTCGTATAGAAAGGTAAAAATCCCTTACACTTTATATTAGAATGCCACCCAAGTTTGACTCGACCGATCAACCCGATAACTTAGGAATAATTAGTGACCGGAAGTCTAAAGAAGAGAAAAGAATGTCTACTAGATTTCTCTAAAAATTGTAAACATATAGTATGAGGCAAGTGTTATGAAACATTAGATAATGGTGTATGTCCATAACTCTTAAATGAATAACATTCACTACTCTTATCCGTTATCTCCATAACTTCCACTACTCCAACAGTTATGGTCGTAACACTCATACCCCGTAATCTCGCACATGATCTTCCTCCATGATCTCAAATGCTTAATGGCCTATTTATGGAATTCTATTGGTATATCTCTATGTAGTATTATAAATAGAGGATGAGAAATCATTTTGTATTACACTTGAATAGATGGAAGAAAGAAGAATCTTCTCTCTTTCTCCCTATATTCTTGTCTATTTTCTTATTTTATATTATTACTTTGCGCTAAACTTTTTAAAATGTCATCATCACGATTCTCTAATTATTTCAAACTAAGTTTGGTTATTCTTCATACCATGTTTTAAATTCACCTCATTACGAGAATCGAGAAAACATGACTAATGGAACCAAGAAAAAAGGGTATATAATCAGGTATGCTTCCGCTGGAATTTACTTATGATTTGAAAATAAGTTTCAACCAATTTTCAAACTATACTATTTTGATGCGTATATACAAAATCAATTCATACATGCTCTTTTTAGTTTCTAAAGTAATATAATCTAGCCACCACATGAAGTTAGACATTACCGGTATGCAAGTTGTTTTGCACGTAAGTCAAAATTTGAGAATCAAAAGGCTGATTATTTATTCCTTCTTAATAGCCTTTGTATATCCAAAATAATTTTATTTTGTAAAGCCTATGAGGAGTTATTCCCTCTTAATGGAATAACTTAATTAATTTTTAAGTTTCACATACTCTGTGCAAAAGTGACCATTGTTGCATATAATTCTTTTGGGAAGTAATTCTTTTCTGGTCTAAAATTTGATGAACTTGAATGGGATTCAGAGGTATAAATTCACATCTTGATACTTCACCTAACTGTTAGTTGTTATAATGTTTAGTAGGTGCTATGTATTACTCTATATATTCAGAAATGAAATTTTTATCAAAGTCACTAAATAGTCTTACCTCGATACACTATTATGCTTTGAATATATGTGGTACACGCCCGTCTCATGAGCAAATATTGCTTACTGAATTGTAATAAATATATGAATAGTGGTGTGATCATTAATATTTTGCCTCAACACGCTTTAGCCTATTATGCCTTTAGTTGAGGATAAGACATCGGGTTTGAGTCTGCTGCACCCTGATGACAAGATCATGATATTGACTTTAAGTACCAACTTATTATGGCCTAACATGCCTTTATATGGAAAAGGCATTGGGTTTGAGTCCAAATGCATCATATTGATTATGTGATGATGACTAAAGAAAATAGTGTATGTTTCAAGAAATGTCCTACTTGTTTTGCTCCCTTCTTTATGCGAATGTGGTAGTGGCGCATAATAAATCTAAATGAAGACAAGTGATTGATCAATAAACGAGGGCATGCCAAAGATCAAATAATAACGGTCATCATTATGGTAATTGTAAAATGAGAACAATAATGATTCTCAAAATAGTGTTTCAAAATTTGAAGGCAATGTTTACCATCAAATTGGTATCGAAAAATAATAAAGCACGTCGATGATTATGATCCATTCCTTGAAGAGAATGTGACTTGCGATAAGCATTGAGAATGCAAACCCATTCCTGAAGGTGATTGTGGAAATATGTGATAAAAGTAATGAATAAAGGCGTGCAATGCATGATTGGATTAATATCACACAACTCACCTCTACGGGAGGTTTGAGTGAAATAAAGAGAATGAATTTATTGTGTGTTATATGACTATCTCATTGGTCACGTAGTTGAAGCACCTCAAAAATATTTTGCCATGCTTATAAAAAGTTATTAAAGGCAAAAGTAAAGCAAGAAAAAATTTCTCTTATGATAATTTTGACCATGATAATTATTGTGATATGATTTTCTCTGTGAGTTAGACAATCACCATATGGATGGTGTGACAAAAGATCTTGTAGTACAAAATTAATTAAGAGCTCCGGAAGAACTAATTTGTTACTATACTGATGAATAAAATTATTCTTGATATTGATATTGTAGTAAGTCTCAAAAGAAACTTTTTGAGTTTCAAATGTACTAGCCAAAGCGGTTGACATGTTGAGACTATAAATGAAAGAAAGATTGATTATCTTCATATTACTATAGAATACTGGATAAATATGAAAGGTTATCCGACTTTTCTTCTATTTGTACTACAGATGTATACGCATGATGATGGAATTACATGCCATAGTAAATTAAATGTTTATTGAAATAAACAACAGTTGGCATGATCGGTTGGCCATCCCGGTTAATTATGATGTGAAATGTTTATTGAGAATTCACATTATCTTATATTGAAGAAATAGAAGGTTGTTCAAGAATTCTCTTGTGTTGCTTATTCTCATGATATACCAGTTAAGATTGGGATTGAATCCATTGATTTTAGGGACGAATAGAAGGTGATATATATCGGCACAGTCACCTACCATGTGGACCATTTACTATTATATGATTTTAATAGATGCATCTATTGCGTGGTCACATGTGCATTTGTTATCAACTTGCAACTTGGATTTTGCAAGGTTGATTGCTCAAATTACTAGAGCACGGTTCCAGAATATAAATTATGATGATTTATCTTGATAATGTTGGTTTAAATCCAAGTTGGTTTAGCAGAAATTGTATGCCTCCAATTATAACTAAACTATTGGTTATGAGAACAAAACTCCCAAATAAAAATTTGGTATGAGGTTTATTATTTAATATACAACAGCCTTTGTACGCATCTAGCAACCAAGTTATGAAAAATTCTCCCTGTCACAATTGGTTCAGGGTCAGGAACCAAATACTTTTCATCTAGAAATATAGATGTTCTATATGGTTTAATTATGTCACCACAATGCATAAAGATGGGTTCCCAAAAAAGGTTGAGAAATGTGTTGGTGATCCCAACATTAGGGGAAGAAAATGGGCAGCTGAAAAAGTGGTAGGTGGAATGAATTATCATGAATACATCTAGATCCTCGTACAAGAAAATGAGAACTTGAAGTTCAAGTAATAATTCATTTTCAAAATATTATCAGGCGCATGTGCTGACCCAGCTAAATGTCATATTTCAGCTACTACTGCTCCAAATAGAATAACGTCCATGATGGACAGAGTTTATGACGCGCATGAAGCGTATTAGACCAATCGGTTCTAAAGATAAAACTCCTTGAAGAAGGAATGGAGCAAATGTTCAAGATGGTCACAATAAGGAGGCAAGTGATTTACAAGAGCACCATGACATAACACTTTATGAGACCTCATGGGAAAGGCTCATGTACTTGAAAATTATGAGGTGTCGATAAGTTATGTCTTTATTGTGTGATGATGTAACCGATGTAAAATGATCATTGACGATATTGTTGATATAATGTAGCTCTCAATATTATTAGTATTGACGAGGATCTTGAGCTCAAATCTGTCATAGAATTTGGACAGATAAATAATTGGCCAAATGAAAAATACGCAATGAAAATTAACTTCACTTGAAAAATGTGAAGTTGGACGGATAATCCCAACATCTGAAAGTGAAATAAAAAATCAAGTCAACATACATAAAGACGACTTGTGGCACAAGATTTTTTGTAAATATCTTGGCATTAGTTATATGGAGATATGTTCTCCTGTGGTGGATGGAATCATTTTCAGGTTTTAATTTTGACAATACATTTGATATGCGTATAATGAAAATCTTTGAAGGATTTAGATTGTTCTGAAGCATATTAAGGTTCCCAAGGAATTTATTAAATAAAGCTTCAGCAAATTCTTACGTGGATTAGAGAAATCATGGTACCTGATTTGTTTTGTGTCTAGTGCAATTGGTGCACTAATGTATCTTGCTAGAATCATGAGTATAACAATATGCTAGCGAGATATAGTTGTAATCCTATGTGGGGATATTAAAATACTATCAGTTTTATATCACAAAAGAAATCCTTGATATAGATTTGCTTATTCTAACAAATATTGTCAAGGTTTTGTTGGTTATACAAATGCAGGATATGGTTCGTTGTTCAGATAATCTATATAGATGTGAGGGTACCGTCATATTATGATATTCAACAAGATTCCAATTACATTGAAGACGATACTGCATGCATATCTCAACTGAAAGGACTATCGAAGGAGACAAAATAAAATATATTTCACCAAAGTTCTATTTCAGACATGATCGATGTTCAACAAATTTGTTCAAGTGATAAGTTGGCAAACTTTTTCACAAGGCATTGCCGACCTCCGCAATTGGGAAGTTGTTATACTAGATTGGAATTCATCGTTTCCGAGATATCAAGTGATATTTTTGTCAGGGGGAGTATAGCACGCGCTGCACTCTTTTTTTCTTAGCCAAGGTTTTATCCCACTGGGTTTTTCTGACAAGGTTTTTAATGAGACAGAAAGAAATATGTACTACTAGATATGCGTAATCTTTTTCCTTCACTAGAATTCTTTTCCCACAAGGTTTTTCTAGTGAGGTTTTAACGAGACACATTATCTATGGACATCCAATGGGGAATGTTATGAAACATTAGATTATGGTGGATGTCCATAATTCCTAAATGAATAATACCCACTACTCTTATCCATTATCTCCACAACTTCCACTACTCCAATACTAATGGTTATTACTCTCATACCTCCATAATTTCACTCATGATCTTCCTCCATAATCTCAAATGCTTAATGGCATATTTATGGAATTCTTCTGCTATACCTCTATGTAGTACTATAAATTGAGGATGAGAAGTCATTTTGTAATACACTTGAATAGATAGAAGAAATAAGAATCTCTTCTCTCATTCTCTCTACACTCTTGTCTATTTTCTTGTTTTATATTATGGCAGAAAGGCCTAAATGACACCTATACTTGTGCCACTTTGTCATGCCGGTCCTCCTACTTCATCTTTTTTCATCCAGATACTTTAACTTGTTCAAAATCTATATTTTAAATCATCTAACCATTGACCAAGCACAAGTGGCAAAATAATAGTTGAGCTGGACAACGTGAGTGTAATTCGCGAATAATGAGCGTGAATATGAACATTTTGAACCAGAAATAACTAAAATAAAAAGAAAAAATCATTAAAATAAAAATGAAAAATAAATAAGTAAAAAGAAAAAAGCAATTCTTCTTCTTCCCCACTCCCCCAACAACACCCCTTTGAGATGAACTTCACCAATGGGCTTGCGGCGAACCTGAGAAGTAGAAGCATTAGTAATCTTATTCGGCCGCGTCCTCGAGATTCTCCGAAGGGATTCTTTGCCACTAACTTTGGATCCTTTTTCAGTCTCCGAGTTCACAACGATCCTCTGCGGTCCATGGATCTTGTAATAAGATAAAACTCCATCCTGCAACACTAACCACCGAGGCCTCCACCATTTACCGTAGTTCACCCACTTGTGTAAAATTCCAGATATACCGTTCCTGACGATATATTTGGTCTTCACTTGATCGCCGGCGGAAGCTGCGGCGCACGTCAAATGAATCGCCTCCCTCATCGACGGTGGCCGTGATAGAGATGTGAAAATCGCCACCGTTGACGACGATGATGACTCCGTCAAACTCCGATGACGATGATGATGATGATGATGATTCGAGTTATTCGTGCTCCAATTATTATTATGATTGTAATTATTCCCGCTAGAGTACTGGTTCAGTAAGTCAGCCGATCTACTAGTAGATTCCGTCATCGGTGGCAGAGGCGGAGGCATTGGTAACGGTGAGGATTCGCGATTGTTGTTGTTCTTAGATTTGCATATGTGATTTTTGTTTAAGGATAATTACGGAAGTAATAGGAGTCTATTACTCCCTCATTTCAATTTTAGGGAAGAGATGAGATGGAGCATTGATTTTCTTTTTCTTTTTCTTTAAGAAAATAGTATATAATAAGTGTTTTTAGTAGATTAAATATAGAAAATAATGTGGAATATGATGTGTCATCCACGTCAAGCAAGTGAGATACACACACGGTCAGAGGGGTTTATAAATTTTGAACAAGTTAAAGTGTCTGGATGAAGAAAGTGAAGTAGGAGGACCGACATGACAAAGTGGCACAAGTATAAATGTCATTTAGGCTTTAATCGAAATAAGATTTTCGTTTCGTGCCACATATGCTTAGAATTAACTATTTCCCCCTTTTTCTAGTGATTTTTGCTTATAGCTAGAGCGGCCCTTTATTTCTTGGGCAGGAAAAATGCTTTTGCTCCTAAAGTTTAGTTTCTTTTTCAAGGAACAAAATTTGAGAACATTATGCTGTTTACAAAAAGCAACCTATCGACCATTAGGAAGCCATATGAAGTTGTTGGGTTGTTTAATATCTCTAAAATTTACATTAAAAGCCACTTAGAAGAGTATATAATTTATGTCTTTGGATAATGTTTAAAATTACTAATAAATCATAAAACACCAAAGTTTCTCATATCAGTTGACACTTGACATTATGACAAAGTATCAGTTTTACGTAAATATCGATGATACACTCATGATCTCAAAATACTGGATCCATCTAATTTGTAATGCGATTAAAGTTTTACTTTTGGAGAATCTCATCGTAATTAATATTGTATGAAAATATCAGACTCTAAATTAATAGAATTACTAAAATAAAAGAACATGACATGATGTTTAGAGGAATTATCTTAAACAGCTCTAGTAAAATGAGGGAGTAGAAAGATCAAAAGATGATAATAATAATGAATAAACCCTATTTTGATCAGTCAACGAGTTTGCTGATATTCTTGGTGAAAGTTCAACTTGTTGGCTTTGTTGTCCTTGCGCTAATTGTGCCTATGTTTGTGCCTGAGCTTTGAGAAGGCTAATTTCAGCTTGTACTTTAGCCAACTGGCATTCTAAATGGTAGATTTCTTGATGTAATATACTGATGATTCCAACACACATAAACTTGATTCTTAATCCGACAGTATGCCTCGTAGTACAAGGAATCTCCTACATCGGCTCGTTGATGCTCTTGGACTTGCTGATATTTCACAAAAATAGATAAAACAGAATAAATTAGAAGGAGAAAAGATTGTCGTTACTCGTTAATTTCTTCAAAATGTATCCAATATATTTCAACTTAGTTAGAATAGAGGAGAAGATAAGTATTTGGAGTTCAAGCGTGCATGCTTACTATTACGCGGCGCCTTCCTGAGATTCTTTAGAAGGGTAACGTAAGGCTAAGCAACCGATGTCAGGGTGGTTGATGTCCGCCAAATGAGGTCCTCGCCACACGCTAGACGAGATTGTCAGTGTCGTGTGGGAAAACCAATGCCAACAATTTGAGAGAACAGAAATGAGATTTGAATAAAAGCTTGATTGCAATAATGAAAGCTATTACAAAAGAAGGCAACGCGGAGTCGAGGGGTAGAGACACCAGTACATAGAATTGCTTGCTAGAAAGTTTTGAATGCTTGATACCCCCTAATAATGCTTAAAAAAATAAACCAAAGTTATATGAGTAGACTAAACTACGCTAGAGAAACATAATGAAAGTACATGGAATAAAGTTAGTCTATATTTACAAAGAAAAGGACTTAGTTTTCTACAAAGGTAGAAACAGGTCCGTTGGCAGCAACTTTGTCTCAAGCATCACGATCTGCGCGCGCGGCGCTGTTGGCAGATGCTTGCGGCTGGGCGCTAGCGAGGGAAATTGGTGGGGCGACAGAGGCACCTGCGCGCTTGTCACTTGGTGCGGCCAAGACCACGGGGCCGTCTGTGGCGCTAGGCGTTGGGAGGCTTGCTAGAACGCCACGGGGCGCATCCAAGGGGTCATGGGGCATGGATGGAAATCCGCCCATGACATCTAATGAACAAAGAGGAACGGATAGTATTCAACATACATAAGCGGAGAATGAAGTAAGACTACGAAAATTTCATGATTAGAGGCGAATTCAGAATTTGAAAAATATAACTGTTTAATCAAAGAATTAGATCCTTTGACCAAAGCTATTTTTAGGATGAACGCGGGTTTCTGATTACCAAGGTAATCATGATAACTGCGAATAAATAAGTAAATGGAAAATAATGAGATGCACATAAAGTAAAGTATATTATAATCGTAGTTCGGATGCCCCTTACAAGTTATATTATTCCTTTATATAGGGAATTTCTTAATATAACGTCTACCTTTTACAATGATCTCACATTAATGACTAATTATGACATTAATGTAACGTTACAAAGAGTAACTGTAACTATTGCGTGAAGGTTGTGTAACGTGTGGATCATTAATTGAAGATCTCTGAATCTGCCCGTAGCTCTGTCCGGATTCATTCCGACCGTGTCTCTTCCTTGTCTCAATGAGGTTGAGTTTCCCGTAGCTGATTACCCCATAGGTATATTGTGTCGTGCCTCTTTGCTCGTTCCTTATTACATAATCTTGTCCAGTTGTCATGTTTTTATTGCTCCACATAACTGGCTGAGTAATCAATAATTATTACACGTGTGAAGCTCTTTTTACCAATACAGATAGTCCCCCCACTTACCATTTATTTATCGATTAATATTTGGTAAGTGGATACTCATTTATAGGGGGAATATTTTGCCGCCGCTTCACTCGAAACACTGCATCTTTCTCTGAACGTAGGCGTCGCTTGTCACTTCCATTTAATGCTTAAGCCACGTGTCATCTCCGAGTTGGTTCTGCAATTGTTCAGCGCCTTTTAGGGATTTTTGCGGCTGCATCAGTCACGAAGTGACACCTTCAATTATGGCTTTCACGTTATTATGTTTTCCTATTTTTGACGGTTGTCTTCAAGAATAAATACCCATTTTCCTTTCTTTACTTTCACGAAAAGCTTCCAACTTTCATTCTTTATTTGTAAATAACTTTTTCGTTGTCTTTGTAAATATGTCTTCTTCGAACAAGTCTAAGGGAGTTATAAATGTAGAAGATTTTCTTCCCTCTTGTAGGTTGAGGAGTTTAGGTTCTACTCCTTCAAGGGATTCTTCCTCTTCTCAAATTACATCCCCTCCTTCTTTTAGGTCTTTAACTTCTCCGAGAGCTAAGGTTTCCAGATCTTCGTCCAAAGGTAGAGAACATCACGAACCTTTGTGTGAACCGCGGGTCGATGAAATAGTACCTGCGGAGCTTACCTTCGCTAGGGATAGTCAGGCGCTTAGAGATCAGCTTTCTTCATTGTCATCTCTTGATAGTGTTGATAAGTACCCTACCCTGCTTACTGAAGGTTTAATTCCTCTTATACGCAGGGACTGCTTTTGGAAGTCCGATTTTCCTGTCGTTGTTCCAAATGGTAATCAAAGAATAACTTCTTACAAGACAGGATATTCTTTTGTTTATACCTATCCCTTTACCTTAGGGTTCAAGCCTCCCATCGACCCAGTTATCATCGAGTTTTGTTGATTTTTCAAAATTTGTTTGGGACAAGTCGGTCCTCTTATATGGAGAGTCGTTGCATGTCATAGATGTTTAGCTACTTTAGCTTCGGCCCCCTTCACCTTTAATCATCTTATTCACCTTTATTCCCCAATGTTGTTCCGTCAAGGAATTTTTACCCTGGCTGCCAGGAGTAAAAGAGTGTTGGTGACTCCTGACAATGATAAGGATCGAGGTTGGTTTCTTCGGTATATTGTTGTGCCTACTGCTGGTTTAGTAGGTGAAGAAAACCTTCTCTTCCTTGAGAAGTGGAATCGTGCACGTGAGTACATTTTTGCTCACATTCCTTGCTTTTTGCTTTTGATATTTTATTAATACCGTGGTTGTTTCTTCTTTTTGCAGCAATCATGGGAACTGTCGAGAATGTCTCCGGATTTTGAGATTGGGTAGAAAAGCTTTTGTTAACCGCTCCGTTGGAAGAACGTTCATGGACGTACTTTTCTGGGAAGTACGGTTGGAGAGTTAAGACTCACGGTAAGCGAAGCTTTTATTTTAGCTTTTTTTCTTGTTTAAGCGTTTCTTTTTTACCCTTTTTCTTTTGATAGGGTTTCCCGCTCGTGGAGTTTCTGCTGCGTCTATTCCCAAGTTGTCCCTGGATCAGGAACAGGAAATCATTTCAAGTTCTTCTTCTTCAAAGAGGAAGGCAGGTGGGTCAAGGACCTCGGAAGAAGATGAGGAAGATGAGGGCACTTTGGTCCATAGGTCACGCATAAGGAAGGTGGTCTTAGACGACGAGTCTACACCTGTCATTGTGCCTTCCGTGCCTGAAGTTGGATTTTCTGCCCCCGAGGATGCTACTCCCTCTCTCGTGCGTGAATCTGTTGACCATTTATTCCGTGAAGGCTTTGGTCCTATTGTTGATGAAGCTCCCTTGGTTGTTTTCTCTCCTTGTCTTAGAGAACTCCCTTCAATTGTTCCAGTTATTTCTCCTGCTCCCGTGGCTATTCCTGCTCCTGTCACTGCTCCCTCTCCAGTGGCTTTTTCGGCCCCTCAGACTTCCTTGCCCGTGGCTCTTGCTTCCGTGCCTTCTGTTACAGAAGTATGGTCTTCCAACAGGGAGATAAGGCAGGTGATGATAGAAGTTCCATCAGAGGGTAGTCTCTTTAAAATGTCTGGCCAGCCTAATGTGTGGTTGAAACCGTTGATAGGCCCGACAGAGAGAGCTAAGTTGGACAGCCACAGTTCCCTTACATGGGCTAATGAAATCGTGCATACTTATTTAAAGGTAAAATGCATTTTCTTGTGTTCATTCTTGTACATGTATTTACCATATCTAATTGACTTTATTTTTCAGATCAATCTAATAGGCACAGAGCTTATGAAGAGGGTTTCTAACACGGAGCAGGAAGTGAAAGAATGGCGTGCTGAAGCAGATAACTGGAAGGAAAAGTATGAAAGCTTAAGGATCGACATGAAGACCGTAGAAGAATAAAAATGTACCTTGGAGCAGCAAGTGAGATTCATGACGGCAGAGTTGGTCGTGGAGAAAGCATCTTCTGATCAGGTGGGCAAAGATAAGAACGTCCTAGAATCCTCATTTGCGGAGCAGCTATCTCGTGCCTCTGAGGAAATCAGGAATTTGAAGGCCTTGCTGAACCAAAAGGAGGAGTATTCAGGCGAGCTTGTTCAATTACTTACTCGGACCCAGGAGGATCTCCGCAACTCTTTGGAGAAAGTTCAACTCCTGGAAAGGTCTCTCACTCCTTTAAGGGCCTCCAATGATGTTGTTGTGGCTGAGAGGGACGAACTAAGAGCTGAGGTTATGCTATGGAAAAAAGATTACGAAGCTCTTGAAGATAAGACAGTTGTTGATATTAGTTGGGCGTATATGAACTCACGCCTCGACACATTGACTGAAATGAGCCGAGAGGGTTTCGACCTTAATGCTGAAATTGCAAAAATCAAGGAGGCCATTGAGAAGGCTCAACAAGGTATGAATCTCTCTTCAACTGAAGGTGAGGCTTCTGATGTTCAAGTCTATTCGTCCCCAGCTGCTCTTGTTCCCTCTGCTACTGAAGTCAATTCCCCTTCCAAAGAAGTTTAAGAATTTGGTTCCTCTTTTTTTTCCCTTTTTTTTCAATTGGTGGTTACCCCTAGTCCCATCGGGGGTAAGTTTGGATCCTTTTAAGTCCCCAAATGACAACTTAGGGGCACCTGAATGTATATAAACTTTATACGGCTAAGTATAAGTTAATACTTAGTTTACTTAGCCGTTAGTATACTAATGCAAGTATGACTTCTGTTTTGAGTTTCTGTTCCACTCTTTAAGTCTTTTGCATGCTTCATTTTTTAGGTTTAAGTTTTACCTCTGACTTTTGCATATAAAATGCTTGAATTATCTGTAACTTTTCGTAGTAGGTACGGTTTTATGAAAGAGGGCCCTTTTTTTTATCGACACTTAATGAAGAAGACCTCTCAACTTCATAATGGTGTAAAACTGCAATAGAGAGATAGGAATTTTTCACATGTTTAACAATGTTTCTGAAGAAAGTTTTTGTGCCAAACTTTCATAACATTTTACATGTGTTTGATTATCGTCTAAAACTCATGTTGCAACTGTTTTTTTAACAGGTTTGATATACACTTGTATTTCGTAACTGTTTTCCTTATGTAACAGTTTTTTCGAGTTAATACAAGGGAATAACTATTTTTTGTTTGTAACAGTTTTCATAAAGGTATGGATTTTTACCCGTAAGTGTTTTTATTGACAACAGTTTTTAATAAATACGAGGGTGATGCTTCTTCATTCGTAACTATTTTTTGTTTATAACAGTTTTTTGAATAAATGCAAGGATAGTGATCTTTCATCCGTAACTATTTTTTATTGATAACAGTTTTCTTTATGAGTACAACGATTTCATAATTGTTTTTAGTTACAACAGTTTTTTAGATAAGTACAAAGATGTGCATTTCTCCCTCGTAACTAATATTTTGCCTTTTAACTTGAACGTTTGTTTACATATATGAACATTGTTCGAAGGTTTTTGAATCAGGCTTTTGTGTTTTTGAGTCTTTGGCTCTTTTGATTTGCTCGTATCACTTGACTTGTTGGGTAGATGGATCTTCAGGCTCGAGCTTTGACTTTTTGATAGTCTTCTTTGCTTCGTCTTTTCCTTCCATATTGTATAGTCCCCCAAGTGTTTGAGCTTTGAAGAATGAAATCCCGAGCACTTGACTATTCCTTCTTTGTGGTCCTTTTCTTGAAAAGGAAAAACATACGGGACTCGAGGGTATATAGTTTTTAGATGATGACTGCTTAACCCATTAAACGTCCATCAGAAAGTGTAACCCTAGACCGGGAATTCAGTTACTTCCTCGCGTCTTTGCAGGTCTAATATCATCATC
Source organism: Nicotiana undulata (assembly GCA_005239495.1). Taxonomy (NCBI): domain Eukaryota; kingdom Viridiplantae; phylum Streptophyta; class Magnoliopsida; order Solanales; family Solanaceae; genus Nicotiana; species Nicotiana undulata. The sequence continues at coordinate 28,864 of ML290630.1, read as the reverse complement.
TGGTGATGGGTTAGCTTTTTTACTATCACCTAAAACGGTTAGTAAAATTTTAACTGTACAAATATGAAATCGAACGTAGTGATACCTGACAGGGGGTATTCCTTTTCCTTAGAAGTAATACTTCTTCAAATGGATGGCATTCCATCTTGTTGGTAAGATCCTGTCGTCCATAGCTTCCAGCTCATAAGCACCTTTCCCAGCAATGCCTCGGACTTTGTAGGGTCCTTCCCAATTTGGGTTTAACTTTCCCGCACCAGCTTCTTTTGTTGATTGTAAGACTTTCTTGAGAAAGAAGTCCCCAATTTTGAAGTATTTGAGGTGAGCTTTCCGGTTGTAATAACGCTCTATGATTTGTTTTTGAGTTGCCATACGTATCAGTGCGGCTTCTCTTCTTTGTTCGAGCAAGTCCAGATTAGTTCTCAACTCGTCACTGTTTGTATCTTCCGTGGTTGTTGTAAACCTTATACTTGGTTCGCCAATCTCCACCGGTATTAAGGCTTCTGAGCCATAAACAAGCGCGAATGGAGTTTCTCCCTTGGCTGTTTTTGAAGTTGTTCTGTAAGCCCATAGCACTGCCGGTAATTCATCAGGCCAATTTCCCTTGGCTTTCTCTAACCTTTTCTTTAGGTTGTTGATGATGACCTTATTCGTTGATTCATCTTGTCCATTATCCACGGGGTGATATGGTGTTGAATTAATTCGTCTGATTTGCCAGCTTTCGAAAAATTCTGTGATTTGCGAGCCTATGAACTGCGGGCCATTATCACATACGATCTTCTTCGGTATTCCAAATCGGCATATTATATTTCTCCATATGAAGTTTTTTATTCTTTTTCTCGCACCTTTTTAAAGGCTTCTGCCTCCACCCATTTCGTGAAATAGTCAGTTACACGAGTAAGAACCGTACCTTTCCTTTAGCTACGGGAAGGGGTCCCACTATGTCCATCCCTCATTTCATGAACGGTGTCGCACCCCCTTTTTCCTCGCGGAGATCCGGGTTTATGACACGTGACAACTCTTTTAAGGAAAAAGTGTTAAAAGGAGAGAGTCGCCACCTAACGGGTTTGAGGTGCGTTAGGGCACCTAGAGTAATTAACTCAGGAAACTAGTTTGTATTACCAGAGATTGGGTAAGGGCTTGAAATTATCCCAAAGGGAAGGTGTTAGGCACCCCTCAGGATCCACAGATGTGGTTTTCGGCCAAATAGCTTTCGTGAATTTGTACGATTAGAAAATAACAAGTAAAGGGCTCAAGTAAGAGGGGATTTCAAATGTTAAACGAGCAAGTGTTTAGAAAACAATTATGAAACGACAAAGTTTTTGAAAAGATTATAACCTAACATTTAAAAGAAATGATATCCTAGGTTTGAAATAATACGGATCACATCAATGCAATACCCGATAGACACTCCTCAAAGAGGGGCTACACGTGGTATTAGCGCATCGGTCATCATATCCATATTCTACCCTTTCCCGCCCCGTGAAGGTGATTAAAGCACGTGTTTGGTCACGAGCTCTATTGCGTGCTATTACCCGTCCCATCCTATCAGTCTCGGAGGAGGTTAGGACTACTATCCTAAAGGAGGTACTAGGTTGACCCTTAGGTTTAAAGGGAAAGATTATAAGCGACAAACAATAGCGATTAGGACTGCAGATAAAGGGAAACACATAAAGCAGATATGAGGCACAAATAATCCTCCACAGATTATGCATATAATTTAGCACGACTCAAACACAGGTAAAGGCCTTATTAACTTCAGAATCCTAAAGCATGATATCTAGGTGAAACTGGAATGCGATAGAGAGGCAGTTTTATTACTTAATTCAGTGAAGGAATTTTATCAGTTTTGCTTACTAATTTTAACATGTTGATAATTGAGCATCATATATGAAGAAGTACATTTCCAGTTTTAACAGATCGAACACCTAAGGCTTGTCGAAGCGTGCCAGTTATTACAGAAAATTGTTTCGATCATATTACTAAGCATACTATTCTAGGTGTTCAGATTTCAGAAAATAGTAACCAAACGGGATGAGCCTGCTTTTATCAAGAATCAAGCTAGGGGGACGCCCAAGCGAATACAAATGCAATCCTAAAGCATGACATCTAATGCAAAGAAAATTCAGAATGATGCAAGACCTAAATATGATATTCTAAATGCATGGGTGTTTCAGTATCAGAACATGTTTAAAATATGTAAAAGGACCTATTTATTAACGCTGCATTTATCCTAAGGCATGATATCTAAGTGTTCGTATTGCATCGCAGTTTCAGGAGACCACTTGTTTATTAGTTTGTTAAACCTAATACATGATCCCTAGGTGTACATGGCAGCGTATAAAGTAATGCAAAAGCATCAATTATTGACCTATTTTAACACAGGTCTTTTTAATGATATGAGGATGAACATGCTGAAACAGTATACATGGATCCTAAGGAACAGGATTTCTAATGCATGGATATGAACCTACACATGATCTCTATTGCGCAGATAAGGAATTAAAAGTCTAAAACATGGTTTCTACCCTTTATAGTGACTAAGCATGCATAGTTATCCCCTCACATTTCACTATCCATCTCCATAAGTTGTTTACAAATTATTACAAGCTAGGAGTTATTAATTACATAACAAAGTGGAAAATAAGAAGTTATTCTATAGGGAGCCTTCAATAGGCCCAAATCCTCGGAACCTCAATGCCTTTGGTGCTTCATAGTCTTTCATAGTCCAGGTGTGCCAAAGATCCCTAAGGACCTCAGGGGCTCCTGGGCAATGCTCACACCCATACCTAGTAATCAGGAGTTAAACATGTGCAGTATGGAAATACCAGCCTCAGTGCGTCAGAGTTCAGAGGGAACTCAAGAGGTTCCCAAAGTAGTGCTCACACTGAGGGGGTGGAACTTAGGGATCTAGGAATAAAGTGAAATGCAAGAGATAAGTTTTAAAAAGGGTTTTAACAAAACAATGTTGAAAGAAACTTACTTAGAAACATTTCAAGAGAGTTGTTTGATAAAACAACTTTTGGAAAACGATAGTGGAATCACATAAGCAGTAGGCCAAATATAGAACCAAAATAGGTTCTGTAACACCCAAAGATCAAACCTCACACAAGGGTAATGGGAACTGGGGACAAATAGGGACATGTTAGAATACATGTTAGCATTAGAGTGTCACACACTAAGATTGAGTCTGAACAGTCACAAACACAATTGGTCACAAGGATTCATGCCAGCACAGAGTCAGATTAAAGGGAATACTGGGAGAGGGTAGGACATAGGTTGAAGAAAACAATTTGGATATAACATGTATTTAAGTAATATAATGCAATTGTAGCACACTAGGGATCACAAAAGACATGAACAGGATGACATTGAAACACACAAGAGGGAGTACACATGTTGAGGCTAAAGGGAGGGGTACCAAGAACTATACCAAATTAGTTGCAAGTAGGACAACACAGCCACAAATAAAAGAAGATCAGAAACATGATGAATCGTAGTAACAAGAGAAACATGTTGTTTTGGAGACCTTAAATATAAATTGGAAACATACCAGTTGAAGACAACAAATACAGAGTAAGAGACAAGTATAATAGCTAGTCTTGGCTTTCAGCCGACTAGCAACAGCAAACAATAAAGAGGAGAACAGTAGAATGTGTGTGTGTGAGCAAGAGAGAGTAGAACAAGGTATTTGTTCCTGTTATGCTAATGAGAGAGTAGAGGCATTTATAGTTTGAAACATGCAGGAAAATAAAGCAAGAAGTACTAATTTAACACACTTATAGGAAGAATATCTAATCAGAATCAATTAAAGACCCGGACTCCCTTTAATTAGGGAGTCATAGTTCAAACAGACACAATCCATGTTAAACAAGGAAAATGGTCAATTACAAACTGATTTTTACCAGAATAGTAAAGCATATGGCATGTAATGAAGACTAAATGCAAAATATTACAAGTAAGGAAATTATATGAGAAATATTGACAGCACCTAAAATAAGACAGAGTACAACTCAAGTCTGAAAATTAGTCAAGAGGATATCGAGTGAGATTCCAATCACAGGGAATCAACACCAAATCAAGGGAAAGTATTACACAAATAAGGAAACAATTCAAAATCAGTAAAGAGTTATAAGGAAAATACACAAAATCACAGCTTTTTAAGGCAAGTATCACAGTTTTAAGGAGAATACATAAAATCAGTATAGATTATCATGTAAACAGTCAATAGAAAAAATAGTCAGGCCTAATAAACGATAAATAACACATATTGGACAAAATCAAAGCAAAAATTTAGAGAAAAGTAGAAGATTGAAAACCCTAGTAACAAGTTAAAGCGAGAATCACAAAGAATACATGGATAGTTTCATAAGAAATGAACACACATAAACATGTAATAAAAGACAGCCTAGAAATTAGGGCTTTTTAGCATAATAACTCAGACAACAAGAAAGCATAAGAGAATCATTCAAACACAGTAAAAATCACTAAGAATCCGAAGAAGAACCATTTCTGAAAAGGGGTCATGAAACCCTGGTTGAAAAACGAAGAGTCATTTTAGAGAAAACCGGAGAGTCATTGAGAGACACAACGAAAGAGCTTGAAATATACACAGATATATCATAGATCTAAAAGAATCGGGGAGTTTTAAGCATTTAGGGTTTCGAAGAGAATCCCAGAAGGATAGGAAAAACCTCAAAATGTTACTGGTTTAAGCTCCAAAGGTTGTGGATCTTACTCGAGTGGCCGGAGGTGGCTGGAGAATGGTGAGCACAGGCCCAGGGGGTAGGAAGATTAACCCAGGTCTCTTGAAGACCTTAGAGATGGCAAACATCGGTGTAAAAGGACCATATGAGGTCTGAGGATGAGGAATCCACGGCCTCCAGTGGAAAGATCGCCGGAGGAGATGAAGAGACTCATCGGAGTAAGGGAAGAGACTGGAAGTCTCTAGAGAATCAGAGAGAGAGAGAGAGAGAGTAGAGAGATGAGAGACGAGTGAAATGAGAGGGGTTGGGGGGTTAGTTTGGATCTAATTATGGTAGCAAGTAATATGGGCCGTTGATCTAAATTGATCAACGGCTCAGATTGATCAAGGGGTTGGGCCGGGTAGGAATTTGGTTTGGGCTGGGGTTAATTGGGTTAATTTAATCTGGTGGGTTGGGTTTAATTGGGTTACAATTGAAATTAAAAAGTGGACATTAGTTAAATACCCGTAAAAAATAAAATAAATAATTAATAAAATAGATAATAATTATATAAAATGAAATTAATGCTAAGTAAATGAAATTTAAGGTAACTATCTAATATTAAAATATAAAAATGACTAATAATAGAATTAAAATAGCATAAAGGCACAATTAGACCATAGTTGCAAATTTTGTGTAATTATAGCTTAATAGTGCCAAATTGGTTAATTGGTGAAATAATTAAATCCTAATAGTATTAAAAATGATGTATTTAGCTGGGAAGTATTTTGAAATTATTTATAATATAATTTACGAATAATTATTGAATATAAAATACTAAATAAATAGGGAAATAAATTGATAAAAATATGAAAAATTATGGAAAAATACCATTCATTATGAAAAGTGATTTGAAGGTAATATGCAAGTTTGAAAATAATGTTGAGGAAAAATTGGGTATCAACAGCTGCCCCTCTTTACCCGGGAAGGATGAAAGAGTTATCGGGTAAAGATATGATGGCCAATTTTGACCGAGTGGGAATAGTTTGAAAGATTTAGGCCACGCCCTGGTTTCCGAGTTTCCTACATATCCCTGGTTTTGTAGGAATCAGGCCGTATGTAGTTCAGGAGCCACCGACGAAGTATACCGATGAAGTTTTACAAGAACGGACGCAAAGTGCAGGGTTGGGTGAACAAGCGGCTTACGGGGTAGTTAGGAGAACTGGAGCAGGACCACTCCTGCCAGGAGGGTTGTTGCTTGCTGGATTACCTGCAAATGAACAATACAAGCATATATTGTGCGTAATTTGAACATGATGCAAATTCCTGTCAGACCATGAATGTTGTCTTTGGACGGTTAAGGAAGACGTCTTTAGACCAAGATGTCCTGGTCCATGAATTGCTTGATGCAGGATTCGCAGGCCATGAAATGATGTTCTCGAGCCTTGACGATGGTGCCTCCGAACCATGATGCCTTTGAATAATTATATGCAAACTGATAAAAGAGATCCTCAGGCCATGACATGGTGTTCTCGGGCCATGAAGATGGTGCCTTCGAACGATGACGCCTTTGGATGAGTTGGCGATATTTCAGCCCATGAAGATGCAACAGTATGATGCTAACAAGACAGAGCTTAGTCTTGCGAATTAAAGGGGCAGAGCTTAGCCCGAAAGAAAGCGAAGTAAATAATGCTAGGGGCAGTGGTTGCTTTTTGAAAAGTAAATGGGAGGCAGCGTTTAGTCTCGGAAGGCAGAATGGTAGCCTTATGCAAATGCTGATGGAGGTAGAGCTTAACCTCGGAAGGCAGAATGGTAGCCTTATGCAAATGCTGATGGAGGTAGAGCTTAACCTCGGAAGGCAGAATGGTAGCCTTATGAAAGAAATAAAATACAGATGGAGACAGTGTTTAGTCTCGGAAGGCAGAAAGGTAGCCTTATGCAATGCAGATGCAGATAGAGACAACGTTTAGTCTCGGAAGGCACAATGGTAGCCTTATACAATGCAGATGCAGATGGAGACAGCGTTTAGTCTCGGAAGGCAGAATGGTAGCCTTATGCAAGTTGGAAGGCAGAATAGTAGCCTTATGCAATGCAGATGGAGACAGCGTTTAGTCTCGGAAGGCAGAATGGTAGCCTTATGCAATGCAGATGGAGATAGCGTTTAGTCTCTGAAGGCAGAATGGTAGCCTTAAGCAAGATGTAAATGCAGATAGAGACAATGTTTAGTCTCGGAAGGCAGAAAGGTAGCCTTATGCAGTGAATAAAATGACAGTAGGAGTTCTTAGCTGAAGATAAATGGCGGCAATTGTGATTGTTGTGAGTATTGTGATAATGACGCATCGTTTGTGCTGATAATAAATGTCGGCATGTGCGATGATTTTGAGAAGTGTTCCTTTGAACAATATATGTTCTTCGGGTGGTTAGTAGACCTTCGTAATCTTTGTGCATGCATCCAAAGAAAAAATGTGAGTTCTGTAAGGGGAAAGGTTAGTTCGCGTTCCCGCTGGCACTTACTTGACTCATTCGGCTTGATCTGATGATACCGTCTGTATCATTGGGGTAGCGTTTGCTAAACAAGTTGTTTCAAGAATTAGTATGCATGATTTTGTAAAAGTATAACATAAACATATTATCTAAAAATAGTTTTTTTTTAGATGAACCGACGACCATGACACGGCTCGAGACCTTGCAACCTCTCCTGCTACGGAATTTTGAGGGTCCTCCTCAAAATTCTGCCCCAGTTTTCAATTGTGGAAAAAATGAGATTTTTATTGAATTGTGACCGAACCCATAGGGCTGCCTACGTATCCCCTCTTAAACGGGAATCAGGTCAGGCGTAGTTCAATTTTCATTGTTGAAAAAAGCATAAAGAGTTACACATAGTAGCGTTTGACTGCATCCAAATTGATTGGTTTTGGCCAAACTTCTCCGTCCATTTCTGCAAGTATAAGTGCTCTTCCTGTCAGCACTCTGTGAACCATGTACGGGCCCTGCCAGGTGGGAGAGAACTTCCCTTTATCCTCGTCTTGATGTGGAAAGATTTTCTTTAACACCAGCTGCCCTGGCGCGAATCATCTCGGCTTGACTTTCTTGTTGAAGGCTCTGGACATTCTATCCTGGTAGAGTTGGACATGACAAACTGCGTTCATTCTCTTTATGTATATAAGGGCCAGTTGCTCATAATGGTTCCTTACCCATTCTGCGTCGCTGAGCTCAGCTTCTTGCATAATTCTTAGAGATGGAATATCAACTTCGGCAGGAATAACAACCTTTGTACCCTAGACCAGCATATAGGGAGTTGCCCCAGTTCATATGAGGACCGTGGTACGGTATCCCAGTAAGGCGAATGACAATTTCTCATGCCATTGCTTGTGCCTTTCTATCATCTTCCTTAGTATCTTCTTGATGTTTTTGTTGGAGGCCTCTACAGCTACATTCATTTGAGGTCGATAGGCTATGGAATTCTTGTGTTTGATCTTAAAAGCTTCACACATAGCTTTCATCAAGTCACTACTGAGATTGGAACCATTATCGGTGATGATTGACTCTGGAACTCCGAACTGACAAACAATGCGGTTGCAGACGAAATCGGCCGCAACTTTCTTGGTAACTGCTTTGTAGGAGGCTGCTTCGACCCATTTAGTAAAGTAATCAATGGCAACCAGAATGAACCGGTGTTCGTTGGAGGCGGGAGGCTCGATTGGTCCAATAATGTCCATGCCCCAGGTGGCGAACAGCCATGGTGAACTTGTTGCATTAAGCTCACTCGGAGGTAATTTTATCATATCTCCATGTATCTGACAACGGTGGAATTTCCGGACGTACTGGATGCAGTCCATTTCCATAGTCATCCAGAAGTAACCAGCTCAGAGTATTTTCTTCACCAGAACAAAATCGTTCATATGTGGACCGCAGGTCCCAGCATGAATTTCCTCCAATAATTTTGATGCTTCTTTTGCATCGATGCACCTTAACAACCCCCGATCAGGAGTCCTCCTATACATGATTCCTCTTTGCGAAAGAAATTGTTAGACAATCTTCGAAGTGTGTGTTTCTGAGTGGCATTTGCAAGCTCTGGGTGTTCTCATTTTGCCAAATATTCCTTGATATCATGGAACCAAGGATTTCTGTCTGCTTCTTCTTCGACATGGGCACAGTAAGATGGCTGATTATGTATCTTCACCGGAATAGGGTCAATGAAATTTTTGTCCGGATGCTGGATCATTGAGGACAAAGTAGCCAACGCATCGGCGGACTCGTTCTGGATTCTGGGGACATGCCGGAATTCTATCCTTGTGAAACTCTTTCTCAACTTCTGTACGCAATGCAGATATGGAAATATCTTGGGATTTTTGGTCACCCATTCTCCTTGTACCTGATGGACCAATAAGTCTGAGTCACCAATTACTAACAGCTCGTGTACGTTCATGTCAATGGCCATGTTGAGCCCCAAGATGCAGGCCTCATATTCAGCCATGTTGTTGGTACAGGGAAATCTGAGTTTGGCGGATACTGGATAGTGCTGACTAGTTTCTGATACTAGGACTGCTCCAATGCCAACTCCTTTGAAGTTTGTTGCTCCATCAAAGAACATCCTACAACCGTCGTAGGGTTCTACAATGTCTTCTCCTACGAATGATACCTCTTCATCAGGAAAATATGTTTTCAGGGGTTCGTACTCTCCGTCCACAGGATTTTCAGCAAGATGGTCTGCCAGTGCCTGTCCCTTGACTGCCTTTTGAGTCACGTAGATAATGTCGAACTCACTCAGCAGGATTTGCCATTTGGCTATCTTTCCAGTAGGCATGGGCTTCTGAAAGATGTACTTTAATGGATACATCCTTGATATGAGATATGTTGTGTAGGCACAAAAGTAGTGCCTCAGCGTCTGGGCGACCCAAGCCAAAGCGCAACAGGTGCATTCCAATAAAGAATACCGGGCCTCGTACGGAGTGAACGTCTTGCTGAGATAGTAACTGGCTTGCTCTTTTCTCCCTGTTTCATCATGTTTCCAAAGAACGCAGCCGAAAGCTCCATCCAGTATGGCAAGATAGAGTAGCAGGGGTCTACCTGGCTCAGGTGGTACCAAGACCGGGGTGTTGACAAATACTCTTTGATTCTGTCGAAAGCCTTTTGACAATACTCGGTCCAATTAGTTGCGGTGTCCTTCTTTAGCATCTTGAAGATCGGATCACAGATGACTGTAGACTGTGCTATGAATCGGTTGATGTAGTTAAGCCTCCCCAAGAAGATCATAACATCTTTCTTGTTCCTTGGTGGTGGTAATTCCTGAATGGCCTTGACCTTTGATGGATCCAATTCTATTCCCCGTCGGCTTACAATGAATCCCAACAACTTTCCGGCAGGAACCCTGAATGCACACTTCGTAGGGTTCAGCTTCAGATTGCATTTTCGCAACTTGTTGAAGAACTTCCTCAAATCCTCCATGTGGTCAGCAACTTTCTTTGATTTGATAATGACGTCATCCACATACACTTCTATCTCCTTGTGAATCAAGTCGTGGAATATGGTGGTCATAGCCCTCATGTAGGTGGCCCTTGCATTCTTTAGGCCGAACGACATCATCTTGTAACAGTACACCCCCCATAGTGTAATTAATGCCATTTTCTCAGCATCTTCCTCATCCATCCAAATTTGATGATAACCCGCGAAGAAATCTACGAAGGACTGTAATTCATGTTTGGCGCAGTTGTCAATTAGAATATGTATATTCGGCAAGGGGAAGTCGTCTTTCGGACTGGACCGGTTGAGATTCCGGTAGTCGACACAGAATTTGACCTTCCCGTCTTTCTTCGGCACAAGTACGATGTTGGCACCATGTTGGGTACTCAACCACCCTGAGAACTTTGGCGTTGATCTGCTTGGTAACTTTTTCTTTGATCTTTAAACTCATGTCGGGTTTGAACTTTCTGAGCTTTTGTTTCACCGGTGGGCACGTTGGATTGGTTGGCAATTTGTGAGCTACAATAGACGTGCTTAGACCAGTCATGTCATCATATGACCAGGAAAATATGTCTTCATACTCCTTTAGAAACTCTGTGTACGTTTATCTTCTGATGGTGATAAATGAATGTTGATGCGAGTCTCCTTGACGTTCTCTAACTCTCCCAGATTGATAACCTCAGTCTCGTCCAGGATGGACTTAGGTCTATTTTCAAAGTTTTCGACCTCTTTAACAATCTCATCGGGTATATCATCTTCCTCTGAATCGATGTCCGTTTGCTGCGTTGTCTCATTGCATGTCACAGTCATCGGTTCATCAAAACAAGTAATAGTAATGTTGTATAGATAAAGTAATGAGAGAAAACAGTAGTAATAAATATTGGATTCGTAAAAGAAATTAGAAAATGCTTTGATAAATTGAATAACTGTTTTGAACATTGAAGATCTTATTGTAGGAGTTGAAAATGGAGAAAAGGGAAAATCATTTAGTAAATAAAACAGTAAGTAATGCTTGTTTTTAGCCTTGCTACCCCGAGGCTCGTCGGGCTTTGGTCGTCCTAATAGACCAGTTCTTGAGAGATGTCCCCTTGCCTACAGCCTGTATGGAAGGGACTTCCTCCCCCTCCTCCTCGAGGATAACACATCAATCCATATCATCGTCCTCTAGGAATAAATTCCTCATTGCTACAAGTGCTTCTTCTTCGTCTGATCCATAGATAATGTCGGCCTGCTTGAAGGTCTGCTCCAGATGAGGTATTGGCTGCTCCAGAGGGTAGTATGGACCGCACCATGGTGGTGACCAGTCGTTGAATTCTTCCCAAGTGTATTCGTACCCCAGACCGAAAGTAGTACCATGTTTCTTGAGCTTTATGTTCTTTGTGATCCCTTGGAGGTTCTTATCGAGCCCTTTGCCTGGCCCGTATCCTCTCCAGTTCAGGATGCTCTAAATCTTGCTATCCCACCATTTGTCATTGTCTATAGCATTTACCCATTCAATGTGGTGATAAGTTCCTCCGCCTAGCTTTCTTCTTCCTTCAATGACCGGGATGGTCTGGCGACCGTAAATATGGTTGCTACCGTCGCCGTGAATAATCACCTCTTGGTGGTTCTATTCGAATTTTACCGCCTGATTTAGTGTCGATGCCACGGCCCCAGCAGCGTGGATCCAGGGTCGCTCTAACAGCAGATTGTAAGATGCCGGGACGTCTATCACTTGGAAGTCCACTTCGAACCAAGTTGGCCCCATCTGTAGACATAGACTAATCTCCCCAATAGTAGAGCTTTGAGAACCATCGAAGGCTTTCACGTTGATTGCTCCATCCCTTATCTCATGTAGCCCTTTACCCAATTTCTTGAGTGTTATCAATGGGCAAATGTTGACGCTGGATCCCCCATCGATCAAGATCCTTGTGATGAAATGATCTTCGCATTGCACAATGATGTGTAGTGCTTTGTTGTGCCCCAATCTTTCAGGTGGTAACTCGTCCTCATGGAAGGTGATCTTGTGACTCTCCAACACTTGGCCAGTCATATTGTCCATTTCCCCTCTAGTGATGTTGTTTGGTACATACGCTTCACTCAACACCTTCAACAGAGCACTTCGGTGCATCTCGGAATTCTGCAGCAAAGAGAGGATGGATATTTGTGTTGGTGTCTTGTTCAGCTGGTCGATGACTGAATACTCCTTAGCCTGTACTTTTCTCCAAAGGTCATATGGACCTGCTTCAATAACAGGTGGCCTCTTGGCGGCCTGCTTGCTCGATTCGGCCAGATGTTTAGGAGTATAGACTCTACCAGTTCTTGTCATACCTTATGTTGCGACAGCTTCCTCAGTTTTTCCCTTGCCTTTCCTTCTCGCCTCGGTTGTATAGTCCCAAGGGATAGCATTTGAGTAGAAAGGTGGCGTGGTCGACATCGCCACTGGAATTGGTGTGGCTATCCTTACTTCGAATGGAACATGTGCCTTGGGTGGAACACTACAACCTCAAATGGTTCGGCTGCATTTGTCGGAGACATAAACTCAACTTCAATCGGCACTGGTGTCATGGCAGGTGGCGCTGCTTCAAACTCAAGTGGTATGGAAATATTTACCTCAACATCCCCACATGGTTGAATTTGGACTATGATCGGGTTAAGGGTGACTGCTGGTTTCTTTGGATCATCGCCTTCTGCGATCAGCCCGATTGATCCCTCGGGATCCCAATCATCTTCTATCTCAATCATATGGATACCTACATCCTTATGGTCTGGTAAAGGATTGTTGCGGACATTTGGAGCGGGGTCTTTTGCCACAATAAGCTTGTAGTCAATGAGAGCCTGTATCTTGTCCTTCAAAGAGCGGCATTCTTCGATGGTGTGTCCTTTCATGCCGGAATGGTATGCACAGGATTTGTTTTGGTTAACCCACTGAGAAGGGTTCTTAGGGGTGGCAGCAGGGATAGGTGTGACGTAACCAACAGCTTTGAGCTTTTCATACAACTGATCAATGGGCTCGGCGATGGCAGTGTATTATTTCGGAGGGCGACGATCAAAGTTAGGACGAGGCCTAGGGAAGTTTTGTCGTGCAGGGGGTGATTGGTAATGAGACGGTTAGGAATTGTAAGTATGGTGGACGGGAGCGGGTTGAGAGTATCTAGGTGAGGTGGGTTGATATGTGGGTGGTGGAGATTGGTATGTGGGTGGTGGAGCTTGGTAAGAAGGTGAGGGTGCTTGGTAATTCAGGGTTGACGGGTATGTGAGTAGAGGTGTTGGATAAATTTGGTATTTGAGTGGGGATTTGTCTCTCTGTGAAACCATTACAGCTCCCACGTCCCTCTTCTTAGACACACCACCAGACTGTAAAGCCTTGTTTGTAGCTTGCAAGGCTTCAAAATTTATGACCATACCACTCTTAATACCTTCTTCAATCTGCTCCCCTAGTTTGATAATATCAGATAATTTTTGGCCCTCAACCATCATCAATCGTTCATAATACTACGGTTCCCAAGATTGGATAGAGAATTTGTTCATCTGCTCTTCCTCTAGAGCAGGTCTGACTTTAGCAGCTTTAGACCTCCAACGAGTGGCATACTCGCGAAAGGTTTCTATAGGTTTCTTCTTCAAGTTTTGGATGTAGAACACATCAGGTGCGTTCTCTGTATTGAATCTAAACTTGTCCATGAATTCTGTTGCCATACCTACCCAGTTTGACCATTTCTTGGGGTCTTGGCTGATGTACCAAGACAGTGCATATCCCGTCAAACTCCTCATGAACAGCTTCATGCGGATTCTTTCATCCTTTCCTACGCCGACCAATTTGTCACAATAGGTCCTCATATGGACCCTCGGATCACCAGTACCGTCAAACATTTCGAACTTAGGAGGTTTAAACCCCTCGTGCAGTTCGACATCAGGTTGTATACAAAGGTCTTCATAATTCAACCCTTCGATTCCCTTGGTTCCTTCAACACCTTGAACTCGACTAGTCAGTTTCCTAAGCTCCTCGGCCAAGTTCTTGATGAGTAAGTCTTTTCCATCAGACTCGGATACCTGTGAGATAGGCGGAGTGGATTGGGTCATGGTTTCCACGTAGATGGGATTGTTTTAGAAATGATCCTTTGTGTAATTTTGAGGTTCCGGGACAAGTAATGGAGTGTTGTTTGAAGTGTGGCAAGTCTTGCATTGTGTTGGGAGAGTTTGATTCTTTGGCGGAGTGGCGTGATGATGAGGTGCGGGGTGGTTTTGTTGCCTTGGGATATTCTGTGGATGTGTATGGTTTTGAGCATTTGGAAAGTGGACATCTGGGACGTTGAGGGAAAATGTAAGGTTGGCCAGATTCCTGACCTGGTCGAGTTCTTCTTGAAATTTCAGCAATTTCTGTTCAAGTGGTGACATGTTCTCATGCAGGACCTGAATACCTCGGCCATCAATGGCCTCTACTTGTTCAACTGTATTTTCCTTCCTGATACCGTTGGATTCTTCCATCTTACTCTTGCCTTTGTTTCTGCCTTTAGGAGGACTAGGAGGAGGAGTAGGTGGAGGGCCCTTGGACCTTGTGCGATAGGCTGATGATGCCAGAATGCACGAACTAACCTTTGGGGAGGGGAATAATAAAGAAAAAGAAACAAAAACAAAAAGGTAGCCAAGTCAATGAGGATTATGAAAAAGTATTGCAGTATTTAAACACATAGTGCGGGAATGTAAAGCGTGTCCTAATTTGGGAACCTCTTTGTGCCCGAGGTAGGCCTAGCGACAAGTTGGTTTGGAGAACTTAAGATGCTAAATGCCTCATTTTATTGATAATAAAATAGACAAACCTCAAAACGACACTAAATAAACAGGAAGTAAAGGTCACTAATGGCCATTGGCCTTATTACATTGATAAAGTAAAAGAAAGACATTCCTATATACTTGGTCCCATAAGGACCTTTCCCAGACTCGGCATTCTTGCTTCCCTCGAACAGCTTCCCCAGCTCGCGGAGTCCTAGCAGTAGGTATGCTCTGGCTAGATGTTCTTGACGAGCGTTTTGTCGCTAGAATGTAGATCTTCCCACCAACTCAATAGTCTTGGGTGGATATTGGAGACCATGCCGAATATGGGGACTTTGTGCCTCATTTTTTCTGCAAAGCAAATAAGGTTAGGCCCTTACACCCACCGGACTCGACTATTTAACATCAATAATTAACAGGAATCATTCAGTTCTCCAAATAAATGCACAGAATGTGATGATGTCTGTTTGGATTTAGGGAAACCCGGTGGACTATGGACAATGCTTTCTTAAAAGCTATCGTGCGGACAACACTTTAGATTGGCTAGGTTTGACCATGATGCATGTAACAGTATAACGGAGTAAGGTTTCTATGGGGTTTTAGACTGGTACCCTTGAGCGGACAACTCAAGGGGGAAGGCACGGAACTGTCGACTGCACCGCTGATCGACTAATTTTACCGCAAATACGCCTTTCCAAATTTAAGGGGGTAATAATATAGGGGGAGCGCAACCACTCATCAAGCGTTGCTATAGTATTTTGTTTGGCACGAGTGGAGTATGAATGCAGAGCATGATATGCGATAAATAAGCATTAAAACAGATAGTCATGTATTTGCTTGTTAAGGAAAGCGGTAAAGACAACAGTTATGATTTAAATCAGTTACAAAGGAAAACAAAGAAACATGTCAGTTTCGTTTTGTGAAATAAATACTTAAAAGAAATAAACAATTAATTGCATGTATTAGGGAAGAGGAAAGGGTTCAAGCATCAAACAAATTAAAGGTACAAATTCACGGAACGATTTGTAATGGTAAAACCTAGGTACAATCCCCAGTAGAGTCGCCATGCTGTCGCGCCCCCCTTTTTCCTCGCGGAGATCGGGGTTTATGACACGTGACAACTCTTTTAAGAAAAGAGTGTTAAAAGGAGAGAGTTTCCACCTAACGGGTTTGAGGTGCGTTAAGCTCCACTTGCAAGTCCACCACTCGGGCTCCTCAACCCTATCCAACTCAATTGTCTTCCTGTCCACCTCAGTCGCCTTCTCCGACAACTCGACACTTAGACCGACGAATCTAGTGGCACTTTGCTCAAGCTCCACTCTCAAGTCCACCACCTTCGCCTGACGATCAACACATTCGGCCGCAACCCCCTTACCCACCTCAAGCTTTTCTTCTTTGGCCCTAAGTAACCCCTCGAGCTCGTTGCATTTGCCGATGGACCGCACCAGGTCCTCATCCTTCCGCTCCAACTCCTCCCTAAGGGATTGATGACTGCCGCCCGCCCTGAGACGCGCATATATCTCGCGACACTTGTCGTGATACCGATGATACTTCGAAGCTATTTTATGAAAGGCGGCAGCCCGCTTCTCCTACTGACGAGCACTCTAGGTCTCCAAGATAAAGGTATGAAGAGGAAAAAGAGAAGGAAAAATAAAGGGTCAGCAAAAGTGGAAGGCGCAAAAGGATAAAACAGTAAAGAACTCGCCCTCAAAGCCATCCCAGCTATACCTCGTGACATGCCAGCATCACTGATCTCCTGAAGAGACCTACTTTCGGCAGCGTTACAAAGAAGGGAGAATTGGGGTACCAAGTCCATCGTATCCTCCAACAAGTCGTAATTCGATGGAATCTCGAGCACGCGGGAGGGACCTTCCGCTCTCACCTCGACCCGAGTAAACCCTTTCTCAAACATCCTCATGTCCTCGGGATCAATATCTGAACCGGATTCATAGTCGTCTATAACCACGCCCTTTTTCTCTCTCATTGGCGGAAGAAGGAGCACGGGCCTGCTGAGAAATCGATGGACCGCTCGGAACGATCGTAATGGCCTCTGAACTCTGACCTACTACCACGGTAGTCTCCTCCACGCCCGTAACGGGCACCGTCTCCACACCCGAAGGGGATGTGGATTCCACGCCCAAACTAGATTCACCGTCAGGTTCGAACACCACCAACACAGGATCGCCCCTCGAAGTCCCCTCAATCAAGGGCATCCCCTCAGACATTATCCTCCGACTCTTTAACGGAGCCTCTTCGCCATCGCCCTGAGATGATTCACGCACCATATAAACTGCAGGAACCAGAGCTTCCACCAGAGGAGCAGCCTCCAAACGGCCAGGCTTGGGCGTGGCCGTGATCTGTGAAGTAGCAGGAGCCTGAACGCTCTCACTTGTAGCTATTATGGGTGCAGGTCCGACCGAGGAACTCAACTGACGGAAAGCAGTAATGGGAGCCCTCGCTCTCCTCGTCCCCCTCCAACCTGCCAATGAGAGAAGCTTAACCCAAAGAGGATATAGGAAGGAAGAAAATACAGAGCAAAGACTAAATTGGTTAAGGGAAAGACGACATGACTCACCAGCGGAAGGCCTGCGCCCGAACCTCTCATGGAATGACGACCATTCGCGAATCCCCATCGTATGGGGAAAAACCTGGCTCACGGGCCTTAAACTAGTGTAGACCTTTTGCTTCTTGACATGGTCGATTATGATGTTATATTGGGCATGGATTGGTTGTCACTGTATTATGGCATTTTGGACTGTCACGCCAAGACAATTACTTTAGCCTTGCTAGGGTTGCCTCGATTAGAGTGGAAAGGGACTCCTAGTCATTCTCCCAACAAAGTGATTTCTTATGCCAAGGCTCGTCGTATGGTTGAAAAGGGGTGTTTGGCCTATTTATCTCATATTCATGACTCTGAGGCTGAGGTTCCTTCTATAAATTCGGTACCTATTGTTCGTGAGTTTCCCAAGGTGTTTCCCGCAGACCTACCGGGGATGCCAACCGATAGGGATATTGATTTTTGTATTGTTCTAGATCCAAGCACTCAGCCTATTTCCATTCCTCCATATCGGATGGCCCTACCAGAATTGAAAGAATTGAAAGATAAGTTGCAAGACTTGCTTGATAAGGGTTTTATTAGACCCAGTTTCTCGCCTTGGGGTGCGCCAATTTTGTTCATGAAAAAAGAAGGATAGGTCGATGAGGATGTGTATAGACTACCGGCAGTTGAATAAAGTTACTATCAAGAATAAATATCCATTGCCGAGGATTGATGACTTGTTTGATCAACTTCAGGGTGCCAGTGTGTTTTCAAAAATTGATCTGAGGTCTGGTTACCATCAGGCTGAAAATTAGGGCGTCTGATGGTCCTAAGACAGCCTTTTGGATGAGGTATGGGCACTACGAATTTCTGGTGATGTCTTTTGGGTTGACTAATGCTCCAGCAGCCTTTATGGACTTAATGAATCGGGTTTTCAAGCCTCATCTATATTCTTTTGTAATTGTGTTCATTGACGATATTCTGATATACTCCCGCAACCGTGAGGAGCATGAACAACACCTCCGTATAACACTCCAAACTTTGAGGGATAATCGGTTGTGTGCCAAGTTTTCAAAATGTGAGTTCTGGTTGGATTCAGTATCTTTCTTCGGTCATATTATATCACTAGAGGGCATCTGGGTAGATCCTAAGAAGATAGAGGCGGTCAAGAAATGGCCTAGACCCATCACAGCCACAGAAATCAGAAGCTTCTTGGGTTTTGCAGGCTATTACCGTCATTTTGTGGAGGGGTTTTCGTCTATAGCATCTCCAATGACCAAATTGACTCATAAAGGTGCTCCATTCAAATGGTCGGACGAGTGTGAGGTGAGCTTTCAGAAGCTCAAGACAGCCTTGACTTCAGCACCGGTGTTGGTGTTACCATCAGACTCAGGTTCTTTCACTTTTTATTGTGATGCTTCCCGAGCTGGACTTGGAGCAGTATTGATGCAGGATGGAAGGGTGATTACATATGTGTCTCGTCAGTTGAAAGTTCATGAGAAGAATTATCCTTTCCATGACTTAGAATTGGCAGCCATTGTTCATGCATTGAAGATTTGGAGGCACTATCTCTATGGTGTGCCATGTGAGTTTTCACAGATCATCATAGTTTCCAGTACCCGTTCAAGCAAAAGGATCTAAATTTGAGACATCGGAGATGGTTGGAGTTATTGAGGGATTATGATGTCACTGTATTATATCATCCCGGGAAGGCCAATGTGGTGGTCGATGCTCTGAGTAGGAAGTCGGTTAGTATGGGCAGCCTTGCATTTATTCTAGTTGGGAGAGACCGTTGGCTTCAGATATTCAGACTTTGGCTAATCAGTTCTGAGGTTAGATATTTCGCTCGGTAGTGTTTTAGCTTGTACAATCGCTCGGTCTTCTTTAATTGATCATATTAGAGAGCGGCAGGATGATGACCCACATTTGATAGTTCTTAGGGACACAATTCGGCACGGTGGTGCCAAGAAAGTTACAGTTGGAGATGACGGTGTCTTGAGGATGCAAGGTCGTATATGTGTACCTAATGTCGACGGCCTTCGTGAGTTGATTCTTGAGGAAGCACATAGTTCTAAGTATTCTATTCACCCAGGTGCAGCCAAAATGTACCAGGACTTGAGGCAACATTATTGGTGGAGAAGGGTGAAAAAGGACATTGTTGCTTATGTGGCTCGTTGTTTGAATTTCCAACAGGTGAAATATGAGCATCAGTGACCCGGTGGTTTGCTTCGGCAGATAGAGATTCCTGAGTGGAAGTGGGAGCGTATCACTATGGACTTCGTTGTTGGACTCCCACGAACTCAGAAAAATTTTGACGCAGTTTGGGTTATTGTGGATAGGCTGACTAAATCAACACATTTCATTTCAGTGGCAAGTACTTATACTTCAGAGCGGTTGGCTGATATCTATATTCGGGAGATTGTTCGCCTTCACGGTGTGCCCATCTCTATCATTTCCGATCGGGGTACGCAGTTTACCTCACACTTTTGGAGGGCAGTTCAATGTGAGTTGCGTGCCCGAGTTGAATTGAGCACATCATTCCATCCTCAGAAGAACGGGCAGTCCGAGCGTACTATTCAGATTTTAGAGGATATGTTCCGCGCTTGTGTAATTGACTTTGGAGGTTCTTGGGATCAATTCTTGCCGTTAGTAGAGTTTGCCTATAATAATAGTTACCAATCGAGCATTCAGATGGCTCCCAATGAGGCATTATATGGGAGATGGTGTAGATAGCAAATTGGATAGTTTGAGCCTGGAGAAGCTCGATTATTGGGTACAGACTTAGTTCAAGAGGCCTTAGATAAGGTCAAGATTATTCAAAAGCGACTTCGTGCAGTTTAGTCTAGGCAAAAGAGTTATGTCGATCGTAAGGTTCGAGATGTAGCATTCATGGTTGGAGAGAGGGTAGTGCTACGGGTATCACCCATGAAAGGTGTTATGAGATTTGGGAAGAAGGGTAAGTTGAGCCCCAGGTATATCGGGCCTTTTGAGATTCTTGATAGAGTGGGGAAGGTAGCTTATAGACTTGCATTACCTCCAGGGTTATCCTCAGTTCATTCGGTATTGCATGTGTCTATGCTCCGGAAATATCATGGTGACCCGTTTTGACTTATGAGGAGGAGTTGATGGCCATTTTAGACCGGCAAGTTTGTCAGTTGAGTTCAAAGAGTTATCCTTCAGTTCGAGAATAGAGGAAGGGTCAGCCCGTTAAGGCAGCTACTTGGGAGTCCGAGTCGGACATGCAGAGTAAATATTCACACTTGTTTGCCAATCCAGGTAATTTTCTATGTCCGTTCGAGGACGAACGTTTGTTTCAGAGGTGGAGATTGTGAAAATCCAAGGGGTCATTTTATGAAATTAGACCTAATTCTAGGCTTGTTAGCCATAAAAAGACTGATTTTAATTACCTCGATTTGCGTACGCAGTCCGGGCGTAAAACCGAAAAGTTTTTATGTAAAAATATGAGAAATAGTCATTTCTAGAGTTAAAATTTGGTTTTAGTTGACTTTGGTCAACATTTTTGGTAAACGGAACTGGATATGTGTTTCGACGATCCCGGGAGGTCCGCAGTAAAATATGGGACTTGGGCATATGCCCGGAATTGAATTCCGAGGTCCCTAGCCTTAGAAAATATTTTTTGAAGAAAATTGTTTTGCTGGTTAATTCAAGAAATAAAGAAATAAAATAATATGTGAAATTAATGATATCGGGCCCGTATTTTGATTCCGGAGCCCGGAACAAGTTTTCTATGATATTGAAGTCCTATCTGTGAAATTTGATGAGAATCGGAGTTGATTTGATGTAATTCGGACATCCGCTTGAAAAGTTAAAATTTTGAGTGTTCTTGAGGAAATCTTGAGTTTTGAGGTTAAATATGTAGGTTTTGATGTTAATTTGATGATTTGATCACACGAGCAAATCTGTATGATATTTTTAGACTTTCGAGCATGTTTGGTTTGGAGCCCCGAGGGCTCGGGTGAGTTTCGGGTAGGCTACGGAGTGTCTAGACTTAGAAAAAATTCCCAACAACTGTAATATGGTGTTGCAGGCCTCTGATCTCGCATTTGCGAAGTCTTGGGCCAGCCCAGATCTCGCAAATGCGAGATTTTGGGTCGCAATTGCGAAATGCCCCCTTGTCGCAAATGCGACATTTTTATCGCATTTGCGATAAACCTTAGAAATCACAGGATTCGCAAATGCGAACTCCAGTTCGCAAATGCGAGACCCGCAACCTGTTATATCAGATTTTTGACGGGTTTTTCACTTCTTTTTTCAATTCTCTCAAACTCTAAACCTCCATAGGCGATTGTCCAAAGACCCAAACTTTTTCAAACCATTGGTAAGTGATCCCCAACTAATTCTTTTCAATTCTTAACAACTTTTAACAAGATTACAACCAAAATTCTAGAGTTTTCATGGTAAAAATTGGGTTTTAGGTAGAACTTAGGAATTTCAAAATTTGGGGATTTAGACCTCGAATTGAGGTCGGATTCTAATACCAATTTCATATTCGGGCTCGGGGGAGATTGGGTAAACGGGTTTTGGTCCGAGCCTCGAGTTTAGACCAAGCGGGTCGGGGTCGATTTTTGTATTTTGGTAAGAAAACATAGGAAAGCCATAGTTTTTCAATAAAGTTGACTCCTTTAGGCTATGATTGATGACATTGAGCCAATTGTGATTAGATTCGAGCGGGTTAGAAGCAAATTCTAAAGGAAAAAGTGCTAGAGCAGTGAATTTCTTGTGAGATCGAGGTAAGTGCTTGGTTTAACCTTGACTTGAGGGAATAGGAATCCACAACCTGATTGTTATGTGAAATTGCTTGTGTGTGGTGTATAGGTGAGGTGACGAGTACCTATACACTACCAAATTGTTTGTTTAACATAATCCCTTCCCCGTATCCAATTATTTGCTTCTTGGCTTAATTGTGTTATGATCATTGAGGCTTACATAGCTATTTGATTTCATTAAATTACTGTCAAGTATCGTTTCAAGTATGTTAGAAGCGTTGGTTGTACCCTTGGTTTTGTTATGACACATAAAGAATGAGCTGAATGACAGTGTTACGATATTTACATATGTTCTGGTTAGTTTCATTATGAAATGATATTTGATGAAGTTTATGAGTTATATCGATTTCTATTTACAATTGTTGAGACAAAAATGTTGTGAAAGGTTTGGCCTGAATTGTGGAAGTTTTCATAAATAAATAAATTCATATGATATGTCTGGTGGGAGCGGGTTGCACGCCGCAACAAGGAGTAATAAGGGTGGACATGTGGGATCGGGTTGCACGTCGCAACATGTGTTATAAGGGTAATATATATAGGGAGGTGTAATAAGGGTAGACAGGTGGGAGCGGGTTGCACGCCGCAACAAGGAGTAATAAGGGTGGACATGTGGGATCGGGTTGCACGTCGCAACATGTGTTATAAGGGTAATATATATAGGGAGGTGTAATAAGGGTAGACAGGTGGGAGCGGGTTGCACGCCGCAACAAGGAGCAATAAGGGAGGACACCTATGTTTTATTGATTTTTTTCAAGAAAATGTAAAGATTTGAAAATTTACTGCTTTGCTCTACTACTTTACGTATTTTACACCTACTTCTATTTTTAAAGTCAAGACTTTGGAAACTTTTGGAAATTTATGTGAGAATTTGTTTGTAGCTGAGGCCTGAAAAAGGCAACTGAGTTATTATATTTATTGTTGCAGTTCTTTGTTCTTGTTTTGGTTAGAATTGTTTTCTTGCTTTGTTATATATATTGTTACAGGTTATGTTACGTTGCCCCGCCTTAGCCTCGTCACTACTTCGTCGAGGTTAGGCTCGGCACTTACTCAGTACATGGGGTCGGTTGTATTGATACTACACTCTGCACTTTTTTGTGCAGATCCAGGTACCGGCCAACGTTAAGAGATCTTAGTAGCCCGCATTCATCATTCGGAGACACGAGGTAGATCTGTTGGCGTCCGCAGATTCCTGGAGTCTTCTCCTAGCTTTATAGATATTGTTTTATTATATTCGAAACATATATATTAATTCTTTCATCCAATTATTTGTAGTATTCTTAGTGGTTCGTGAATTGTGACACCAGACCCTGGGGTAGTCTTATCATTATATATTTAGTTAGTGGCTCGGCTTAATCATTCATTTATTATTTTATTCGTGAAGTTATGCATTGGAATTAATAAGTTTAGTTTAATTTTGAGTTTCTTCAGTTATAATTAAGTAGACTTTGATGGAAATTAATTAAATAAGTTCTAACATTGACTTGACTAGAAAGTGTGGTGTTAGGCGCCATCACGATCCCTAAGGTTGGGAAATCGGGTCGTGACAATCATCCATCTTCACCACCAAGCCCTTTGTCCCATGATGACGAATATGTATCACCGTACCCCTATGAAAACTAGGAACGAAGAGGTGAAGCAAGTGACGAAGATAAATACCTCGACCGGCCAGTTCCGCGTACTTGTTGAACATAAGGAAGGGCTTGTATATGCACGGGGAGAGCTGGGCCGGGCACACCTCATACAAGGAAGGAAGAGGAAGTGTGTACCCGATGACAAATAGGTACGCATAAAACGCACAATATCCTGGGCGGTGTATCTTCACGACGTCGTTACTCGCTGGAACAAGTTCGACATGATCAGGAATCCTCCATTTAGCCTTAAGCACTGAAAGTGCTGCGACATCCATTTCAGAAACGGCGGGTTCGAGCTCGTCCTCGGGAAAGCTCTTGAAGTGTGTTCGGGCTTTCCCCGCACGTGGAACTATCTCATCCACAGTGGGAAAATTCTCATCTTCCACCATGATTGCCCCCTCTTCATGAGAAGGTGTATCAGTTTCCGGTACAAGGGCACCAACAACTCCGTCCAAGGTAGAGGATGCACTGGCCATCTCTTATTTGGTTGCGTAGATTGGGAATGCTAAGGAAAAATGGGTAACGTCGATAAGATATCTCAGCAGAGAAGAGAGGGAGATGTAAGAACCAGGAGAAGGAGAAGAAGAAGTTTGTGATTTTTCGATCGATTGAGAAACACAGCACCCAAACGAAAAAAAATTCCCTATCTATAAGAATACAGTAACCCTGAGCGGGAAAACCAAACGCCGCCATATTAATTCCAAACTGGAAGAGGCACGGGAAACGATGCAACGTATAGGGAACTTGGGCCATAATGACGCATGAAGAATTAATGTCATTTCAAACTGACGTAACGGTCTGGTACGACTCTCGAAGCGTCACATCGTTATCTCGCCATGAAGTATTCGCCCATCGACCAAGGTGTTCAGATTTCTCAACTCTCAAACTGGCGAGGTCCGCCCATCGAGTTCGCCCAAAAGGCTACCCCGACAGGCGGAGGGACTAACTGTATGGGTCAAAATCTGATCAAAAGAAGTTCGCATAAGAAGGAACGACCAGGGGTCGAGTAAGCTGAAGTCATTCTTATGAGGCGATATGACGGCAAATGGCTCGGGTATGGCCGAGGTCAAACACCCAGAAGGCCCACATGGCAAATGAGACACTTAGGTATCTCAGAGGGTTATTCTAAAGGACGATCAAAGGACTGAGGCACTCTGGTTAAGGACCGCTGGGTGTATGAGAGTGTTTTGTATAAATACTAGGGGGAAGGGAAGTAAGGGGGGCCTTTTAAGAAATACACACAGATGTCACTCCTAAGGGAGAAAAGCCGAGGACCTTAGGTCCTGCACTAAGAAGTAGAAGGGACCCAACACCTTACTATCCATCTGTAAATCAACTCTATTGAAAAAAGGACGATTTGTCTCGCCTATGGATTGGTGAACCTTTCCCTTCACTTACCTTCTATTATTGTTTGATATTAGTCAAGTTGTTATCTTTCTTATATCGCGGAACTTAATCGAAATTGCAACTGATTTATTTGTCCAACTATGTTAGCACACTCTTGTTTATGATCTTTGATCTAGAATTAATTATCTTCAGCTAGGATTTACCCTCCATTCCTTTATTTAAATTAGTTTAACAAAAAGACTCAAAACTTTTTGGTCAAACATTGGTTTTGATAAAAAACGAACCAACTCAATTCATGTACACCCCTAGACACAGTTATAGAAGTATAACAACCAAATCAGAACAACAAGCTAATACCTTGTGTTTTGCACGAGGGGTGGCACACGAAGAAGCTTGATTCTTGTCAAACTTACAATATATAGAAATAGAATAATCATGGAGAAAAACATTTGTATTTGGTTATGGAGATTAGCAAGCAAATTGCAAAAGAGACATCTTTTTACAAAGACTGTCCCGGATATAGACAGCTCAACTTAATGCAATATGGTTGTGCGAAATTGTTGTGACCTCCCAACTCCCAATTATTATCTTTTCAAGTTTTGTGCTTGTCCCTTTTGAACCAGATCTATCATCAATAATCTCCGCCTATTAACATAAAAGAACTGTGCTACCTCCCCCCTTATTTTGTTCCAACTTAATTTACATGAAAACCCATTGCAATAATTCCCATATAGAGGCTGAGTAGGATGCTAATGTTTTTGCTATGAATAAAGAAGATGCGCAAGCAAGGGTGTGGTCTAGTGGTCTATATGGGCGAGAACTACGAGGTCTTGTGTTTAAAATGCTAGGTGATTTCTTCACATCTATCCAAGCGTAGGCGAATAGAGTTACCTAGTGGGTATTCCGTAGAATTAGTCGAGATACGCGCAAGCTGGCCCGACATCTTATAGAGGGTGTTTGACTAAGTTTATAAGCTAGTCAAACTGGCTTATGAGCACTTTTTGGTTTATTTACGCGTTTGGTAAATAGTCAAAGTGCTTATAAGCCCAGTGCTTATAAGATAAAATTAGTCATAAGTCATAAGTAAGCACTTTTAGTTTGACCAAGGCCTTTACTAATTTATCTTTAATGATAGTTTTTAATTTACAAAATATTTTTCCGAAATAAATTTTCTAACTTTCTTTGCATTCCATATTTGTTGTTCATCTTTTTCTTTACAATTTTTATTTATTTATAATATTTTGTAAATTTTTTAAGGATATTTTAGTATTTTTAATAAAAGAATTACTTATCAATTTTTTTATACCAAACACATCAACTGCTTATTATCAGTTTCAGTACATGCTTATTTAAAAAATAAGTTTCAGCACTTAAAAATATTTTTCAACACTTCATACTTATCAGCTATTTACAATCAGCTAATCCAAATGGGCTATTTACAATCAGAAATTAGTAACCTTGTCACCATAGTAACTTTCAGTTATTTCCAGCTTTTCTTCCACATAATCAGACCAGCACATTACCTATTTTGTAATTTTGAGTTTCTGCAATAACTACTTCACTTTAATTCCTAAATTCCTCAATTTTCCCATCTTTCGACCGTTAAATGCCAGAATCAGACCAAATCGTCTTTCCACTTTCAATCTCTTCTGTAAAAGAAGACATAGGAATTACGAATAGTTCATTATTTTCTTTTTGCTTCTTTATTACATCTATTGTAAATTTCAAAACCAGATATTCGAAAAAGAAGAATAAGGTTCTTGTTTTTACCCATACACGTATTTAAGATCCTATAAAGAAAAATTGATTTCATCACCCCCTATCTCCATCGTAGCAGTGATATACCTAAACTTGGCCTAACATCACTTGATAGGGAACGGACCTGTAATTTTACATAAATACTTATTTTTGTTTTTGATAGAAAACGGCATCCACGTCTCGAAAAAGTCTTACCTTCAATTCGATTCGAATGGCATGATATGAAAGTTTGGTTTGAGTTCTTGCCGTTCATTTTTGGGCAGCTAGCCTCCCTTCGGTCCAAAATAAGTGATTTTTTTATTATTTTCACACAAATTAAGTAATTTACTTTTTAATATTAATTACCAATAAAATTGATCGTATTAACATTTACTATCCCGCATAAATACTTTTAATACATATTTCAATACTATTTACTCTAAGGGCAATGTAGGGAAAAAACAATTAATTCATTCTCGAAATCTAAAAAAATCACTTATTTTGGACCACAAAAAAAAAACCAAAAAATTACTTATTCTGGACCGGAGGGAGTAACAAATATTTAACATTTACTCCCTTCAATTTATTTGGCATAGTGAGCCGGTAAATTTTTAGAAAGAAATAAAAAGATTTAAAATTAGACATTTTAAATATATTATAATACTTTTGTGGCTATAACACTTTTAAAAATTGTAACTTTATACGTGTTATAATATTTGTGTGGTTATATAATTTTGTATCTTCTTTTTTCATGGAAGGGACTAGTAAGAAATAGTGACAAATAAAATAGAAGGAAGGGAGTATAAAATTGACTCATATATGTTTTTTTGGGGGGTTTAACCTTCTAGGGTCCAGAATTTATTAGCCCAACTAATTTAAATTTGCAACGTGTAAATGGCCGATTTAAAGGAAAAATACTACATACCAAACTTTTTTGGGTAAAAGTTGAGAAATCCATCCATCCTACAACATTTCTTGACAGTTAGTAACTGTTGGATTTTTTTAAGTATTAATGATTTATTAATGCTTAAAATAGGGTGAATGGGAAATGGAAGGGAAAATGAAATATTTGAGTAATATTTGAGTTTCCCTCCTTAATTGTCCCACATAGGAAGAGGAAAAGGTTTTTGATGGGTATATAAACAATTGCTCTTCTTCTAGCTAATAAAGAGTTGAGAAGAAGGCAAGCCTCGCGCCGTCGTCGTCGTCGCTCGGCCTCGGATCCGGAATTAACTGCCCTTCAATTTTCCCTCTTTATTATTGAGTAAATAGCCAATTATGTCATGGCATTTACTCTATGGGTGTTTTTTGCAAAAACAGTCATTCTGAAGAGTTGCACCTCTTCAGATTTCAGCCCAACTTTGGCTATAAATACAAGTCCATTCTCTCATATTTTACATATTAATTTCTGAGTTCTCCTCCTTCTTTCTGCATACTTTTAACTTCAAAGAAAGCAAGTAAGTGTGATTTGCTACCGAACTTTGAGTTCGCTGAAACACTGGGGTTTGAAGTACCACTACACCA
>ML290628.1:781-19729 GCA_005239495.1 Nicotiana undulata | reverse complement strand
CTATGGGTTTGAGTTATTGAGTCCTTATTGATATACTTGAGTTGAATATGTCTAGATAATATCTTTTCAGAGCCGGATTATAAAGGAAAGGCGGTGTTAGAGGGTTGATCGCTCTTATTTTGGACCCGAGGTAAGTGACTTGCCTAACTTCGGTGAGGGAATAGGTATTGTTTGCTACGTGTTTACTTGTTAAGCATGTTCGTTGCATAGGTAGTGTGACGAGTACCTATGCGATGAGAGTCTAGCATGACCGTGAGTCTAACATGATAGTAATCGTAGCTTTTCTTCCATGTCTTTTATATTATGAAATTGCCATTATTTGTAATAGTATGTTGTTGGTTGTGGTGAAAGAATGAGACGTAAATTGTTGTTGAGGATGAATATTTGTTGTCAAAGATACTCTGTTGAGATTGGTATAGCTGAGACCCTTGCCGGGCAATTGTGTGTTTAATATTGATATGTACCCCCTCGTTGAGCATTATTGTCTTGCATTTCTATTATATTGAAATTTCCTTGCCATTGATATTTATACTGTTCTGGTAAGGAAGAGGGGTGATGTTATTGTTATGCACGAGGGGACATGCCGTGCCGAGTGTTGATATTGTTATATATGCATGAGGGGACATGCCGTGCCGATTGATATTTATTATATACACATGAGAGGACATGTCGTGTTGTGATGTTGTGATATTGTGATATATGCACGAGGGGACATGTCGTGCCGATTTGATATTTGAGATTACGCACGAGGGGACATGTCGTTCTCTTTTATTTGATTGAATCCCGGATACTGATAGCTGTTTTCTTCGGTTTCTGTTTCCAGCCGCATTCTCACTGTACCGTTGTGAATTAGATGTTGTTTTTCCTGTATCTCCAGCATGTACACATATCTTATTTTTATCGTTTAAGTTCCTATGTTATTGCTGCCCCGTTAATGTGTTTCCCCTATATGTCCCCATATCTCTTCTATTTGATCATACTTGTTTTCATTATCGGTTAATTCTTGTACACATATCTGCTTAGACTAGGACAGGTGATCGTATTATGCTAAGTCTAGCCTCGTCACTACTTCGGCCGGGGTTAGGCTTGGCACTTACTCAGTACATGGGGTCGGTTGTACTGATACTACACTGCACTTCCTTGTGTTGTGCAGACCCTGCTACCGGACCCCGTGGAGCGTTCTGAGGGAGATACCTTTAGTCCACGTCGGAGCTTCGAGGTATACACTGGCGTTCGTGGATCCCGAGGCTTCTTTCCTTTACCGCTTCATTGTCTTTCTCTTTTATTTCCAAGACAGTGTAGTACTTTCATTCCAGACTTTGTATTTAGTATTCTAGTAGCTAGTCCGTGAGATTCTGACATCCCGGTTTTGGGAAGTTACGTTATTTTATGATTGATATGTTCTTCTTTTCCGCATTCAAGTTCTGTTATTTTTATTATCGATGTTGGAAAGATTATTGTTGGGAAAGGCATGTTATTGATGTACGATTAAACGGTTTCCCACTATTATCCCACTATATGATTGAATTGGTTAAAGTTGAAAGGTTAGCGTTTTATTTCTTGTTAAATGGTTTTAAATTACTATCGTAAGTTGTACGTTGGCTGGCCTAGCGGGTTCAACGTTAGGCACAATCACGACCTAAAGGGTCGTGACATCACAAATGCAATCATTTCTAGCTAGCTTGAGATCACATAATTTGTGCCACCACCATTGCTTCTCTGAAAGATTCTTGTGATCGGTTTAAATAAAGTTTTAGTTGGTGATTTTCATATTTAATGCCTACCTGTGCTGCTAAAATAATAGAACATTATACGGCATATTATCTTCCCAGGAAGTTAACAATCAAGATTGTTGGGTGACGTTCCAATTAACTCTACAACCATGCGAGAAAATCAAAACAAAATTCCATTATTAACTACTCTGGCATTTAGTATGTTAAATTTACTGGCTTCAATTCGCCTTATAAACTTATTCGGAATAAAGTTGTTTCAATTAATAGTTTTTCATTCTTAAAACTCGAACACGATATATCTCTAGTTAAAGGTTTAAAAAAACCCTTCATTTCTCATTATAGTAGGACGCACAAGTCAATGTAAATGATGAGATTGAGACGACTTGCTGAGAATGATTAAGTTCTAATCAACCATTCTGCAATTCTTTTTCTTAATTTCTCGTGTCCCATGTATAGCGAGAACTTAGTGCACCGGATTACTCACCACACTTTTAAAACAAAAGGAATATGGTCATGCCATCTATATATGCTAAAGTAATGGAAATTAAATAAACCAACTAGTTGTAGCATTTTTTTATACACTTAAAAAAATGCACTATCCATTACAACACCTCAAAGTAACATAAAACCAAGACAATATGCATGTTTGCTGAACCTGGGTAAAATTGAAATTTTCTCTTTAACTTGCTGTGATTAATAGGTACTTTCGTGCTGTAATTATGGTACCCACAAACAAGGAAGATTTTGAATTCGCTATGCGCGCGGCGTATCACATTACATTGTGAAAATAGCTCGCCCACTACTTTTTACGACTTTCCCTAACCCTAAAAACTTTATTAAAAATAACCCTAAAATAATCTAGCCATATAGCTTCGGATAAAAATCCCTGAATAAGGCGAAATGATCGCTCCTCTTCTTTCTCTCTCATTCCTTTCTTCACCAATTTTAGAGAAACCCTAACAATGAAATTTCTTACACAAAATAAAAAATAATGAAATCTCTGCAGAAATCACAATAATCTCAGTCTAAATCCATTTTTTCTGTCATTTTTTATATGATATGTCACAATCTAAAATTTGTTAAAGGTCGTGATGGCATCAGACACCACTGTCAGGCAAGTCAACGATAAATACTTAACTCTGTTCTTATTTTATTATTTTAGAAATTTCATCTTTTCTTTAATTAAACAGTAAAAGGTTGAATTTACAGAATAATAATAACATTTTTACAACAATTTCAATACAGTGCAACCCATAGTCGCCCCAAAACCCGGTATCACAAGTACATGAAGAAAGTACAAGAACTCTGAAGGAGACTCTGTTGGCCACAAGTTGGAATATATAATGCAACTTATCTAAGTCTTTGCATGGGTACACGCCTCTGCTCTTACAAGGCCTCTAACCATTAATGCACCTGCACAGAAGTGTGCAACAAGTGTAGTATGAGAACGTAAATCAGTGCGTACTCAGTAAGTATCCCGCCTAACTTCGAAGAGGTAGTGACGAGTAACGGCCAACATTATGATAATATGAAATTCTATTTAAGCAGGATATACAACAATAAGACTTAGAACAAGAAATAACTGAGCAAGTCTTCATCATATTTAAGAGACTAAATTACTTCCTTCTAAAAATATATAATCACGCAAACAATGAATTTATACCAATTATAAAAGGGACTTTCAGTTCTATTATCACACACAAATACCACCAAGGACGTTCGGCCTGATCCAACATAACTGTAAATTGTGCATTGCCGACGGTCGAACGACGCGAACCATAGATGCATCTATTTCCCCACTCGCGAATCATACATGCGACGCGATCAAATATAAATATCAGGAATTACCCCGCTCGTGGATCATATTTGTGACGCGGTCACACATAGATTTCTTAAGTTATTATAATATTCTTCCATTCTTTTCAAGCTACGAAATTTCAATGAGAACTTTTAAGATCCCAAATTTTGTTCTTCGATTTCAACTTTTTCAAAACATTTAATAGGCAAAACTCAATCTCGCTCCTTCTCAAGGCAAACAATAAACATAAATCAATAACAATATCAACAAAGCATAATGTAAGCATAAAACTATCCGGACTTAGGGATAGCTAGTAGCTACGTACGGACTCTCGTCACCTCGTGCGTACGTAACCCCCACAAATAGAAGCACATAATAATTTCATTTACATATAGGGTTAATTCCCTCTTTCAAGGTTAGAAAGGAGACTTACATCGCTCTGAAGTTTCATAACCGGTTTCCAAGCTCTTGAAACAAAACATAAAGTCTGGATCAAAACTATAGGTTCTACCGAACCCATATATGCTTGTGGCTCCCGCTCCGCTCCTGCCATACCATGGTTCCACCATTGGTTAGTAATTAAAGAAATTATATGCTTTTCAATACATTATTAATTTATACTTTGCGTGGGGAATGTTTTTCTTTTTGCTCCAAAAGATAATTATATACAAGAGCAAGAAAAAACACGTTTAATATGGTGGGGAATGTTATCTTTGCAAAAAGAATCTATATTGTTGATTTAATAAAATTTTAAACTATATAAAGCTCGTGTTTTCTTTTGGAAGGTAAAAAAATGTATACTGCTAGTGAGTGGCTGGTCAAACACTTAAGCTTTTTGTTTCGTGCATGCCTTTTAAACTTTTGATATTTAATAGCTTAAAATATACAAATATTTGTCTACTTTCTTTATTTTTATTTTTTTAATATATCACTCCATTAAAACTTCAGTAATCAGAACCGTACGTATGGGTAAATCTGAATTAAAACGTCAAGTATTTGGCACAAGAATGCAATATTATCAAGTTTGACATGATTCTTCTTCTTAGTAATGCAGACAACTATAAAAGGCAGTAGTGTCTAGTATAGTCTAAAAACCTCTAGTGTCTGGTATCTGCATTGAGTTCCAATTATATTTGAATTTGCGCCGGGAAATTTCATATTGGGGTAGAACGCTCCCTAACAAAGATGACTATATTTAGGACTCGAACCCGAGATATCTAATTAAGGATAAATGCGTACTTACCACTCTACAACAATCCTCGCCGGTGTATAATGTAGTGTTAATGAAACGTGGAGTCACATAATGAATGCAAAATAGAAATTATTTGCTTAGGTGGACTTTTTTGTGTCTAATGTGGCCAGCCCCCAGGGGGTGTATATTATATTCTCATACACCTCACCCACCTCCTTTAGTTCAACTAAAGCTGGGTAATTGGTGACAGTTGGCCATATAATGAAGGTTTCAAGCTTATTATATATTCTTTGTTAGAACATCTCCCTGTTTGGAAATATCACAAGACAGTAGAGGAATGTTCTACACTTGGCATCGTACAGTTTAATGGTCAGGTTGAGAATAGTCATCACCATGCTTCAATAATCCTTCTTTATTGTTTAATTACATAGAATAATGAATGCAATCAGTTCTAGCTTTAGAAAATTAAAGTTTATGTGCCATCATTGCTTTTCTGGCAGATTCTTGTGTTTGGTATTAAACTATAACAAATTTTATATAGTTGGTCGTTATACATCAAATTTAATGCTACTAATATAATCTTCCAGTAGAAAACAAAATTATATGGAGTCTATTCTAGTCACATATCTCTTTAAAAGATAAAAAGTATTTCTTGTTGAAACTTTGAGTCTGTAAAAAGTCTTGAGTTTAATTTGACGTGGAAACTCAAAGGTAAACACAATGGCAATTTTAATGTACTGAGGTTCGCTTGACTTGTGCTCTAGGCAAAAGCAGAATCGGCATTTAAACATTATGTGCTCTGTTAGGAATAGAATTATAATGATAGTGAATGTCTGTTTTTTAAGAGAGTTTTTTACTTTGTGGTTAAATTATTTTTTTTCTATAAATAAATGGGTCTTACTTCATTATAAATTATTTCAAAATTCAATAAGAATTATCTTTCTTTTTTTCTTGCAATATTATTCTTTTCTTTATTGTTTTATTTCATATTATCAATACGAGACTTTACCGTCTCGAAAAGGCCTTGGAGAAGATTAAGGTATATTTTTTTGCTCTTTTAATAATGTCTGATATTATGAAACGAAAGTTCGTTGCTCTTGAAATTTCGGGCAAGAATTATATGACATAGGTGTTAGATGCAATGGGTCTTGGAGACGCCATTAAAGATAATAATAAAGCATCTACCCAAGATTGTGCTAAGGCCTTGATTTTCTTGCGCCATCAACTTGATGAAGGGTTGATAATAGAATATCTCACAGTCAAAGATTCACTTGTTTTGTGGAACGGCTTAAAGGAAAGATAAGACAACTTAAAGTTGGTCACTCTTCCACAAGCACGATATGATTGGGCTCATCTGAGGCTCCAGGACTATAAGTTTGTTTCTGAATATAATTCTACGATGTTTAGATTACTTCTAAATTGAAACTCTGTGGAGATAGTATAACTGACTATAACTGACTATGACATGCTTGAAAAAACATTCACAACGTTTCATGGCTCCTATATGGTCTTGCAACAGCAGTACCGAGAGAAAGGTTTCAAGAAGTATTCTGAATTGATTTCTTTTCTCCTTGTGGCTGAACATGATAATGGCTTGCTCATGAGAAATCACGATAATTGACCCACTAGGTCTACATCATTGCCTGAAGTGGATGAGGCGTATTCCCATTATGCTAAGCGTGGAAAAGGTCGTAGCCCTATTCGTGGTCGTGGTCGTGGTCGTGGTGGTAGACGTGGAAAAGGAAGAAATTTTTCTGGTGTTAATCATCCCCCCAAAGAAAAATAATCACCAAAAGTGGAAAGGGAAAGATGAGAAGCCAAAGGCGAATGGTTCAGAAACTGAATAATATCATTGCGGTGGAAAAGGGCATTGA
Source organism: Nicotiana undulata (assembly GCA_005239495.1). Lineage (NCBI taxonomy): Eukaryota > Viridiplantae > Streptophyta > Magnoliopsida > Solanales > Solanaceae > Nicotiana > Nicotiana undulata. The sequence continues at coordinate 13,132 of ML290628.1, read as the reverse complement.
GCAAATATTTGTCGTATACCATGACATTTGGTTAAACTTTATCAAGCATCTCTAAAGAATAAAGGTCCTGAAGCTAAATTTGTCTATGACAATGAATTTGACATCATCCACTTGGATGTGGCAGATTTCTTTGAGCACCCTGATGAAAAAATAGATCACTTGATCGGTGATGGATCCGTAATTAAAGATGATTGAGTAGTTTAATTTTTATTTTTCCTATTCGTAGTAGCTAGTGAATAAGCATCATGTAATCATAATTTTATACATGAGTAGTAGTCATTAGTATCAATTAGTATTATTTATTTTATGGAATAGTGTTAGTTCGTTTTGATCAAATATAGTTCTAATATTCGTTTTAAACAATATTTCAATAAGGGAATATTATTTATGTATATTAAATCCATTTTTTCTATACAAATATAAGACTGAGACCAATGTATATCGAACATTTAAGCAGAACGGTACGTAGCTCCACCTCTAAGATCATGAACATTATAAAGGATTTATGTGGTTAGTGACAATCATATTGATGTGTAAAATTAAGTTAGTAGCTTTCTGTTAAGCAATAAAAGGAAATATCAACTTGTCCATATTTATACGCCGAAAGGTTCTCCTCCAAATCCAAGAGGAACTTGTTGAGTTTTAAAAATATCCGCCTAAATGGATATGATTTTGAGACAATAGATAAGAATAACTTGAATATCTCATCATTACTAAGAAAGTCACTGGCCAGAAAAGGGTTATTGAAAAATTCTCATCTTTATCTTGTGGCATGTATTGGACAAGGATTAGTGCAATTGAGGCACATTCTATCGTAAACCAAAAGGTTATTGATTCCAATACTTTTGTACTTTGACATGATCGATTGGGACATTCTGAATCAATTATGATGAGACGAATTATAGAAAACTCAAATAGGCATCCATTAAAGAATTTAAAAATTCATTTAAATAATGAATTTTCTTGCGCTTCTTGTTATCAAGGAAAGTTAATTATTAGACCATCACCAACAAAGGTTGGGATTGAGTCCTTGCATTTTTGGAACGTATACAAGGGGACATTTGTGGACCTATTCACCCACCTAGTGGATCATTTAGATATTTTATTATCATAATAGATGCATCTTCTAGATGGTCTCATGTGTACCTATTATTATCTCGCAACCTCGAGCTTGCAAAATTAATGGCACAAATAATCCGATTACGGGCATAATTTTCTGATTATCCAATTAAGTCTATTCGACTTGATAATGTGGTTGAGTTCTCATCCCAAGCATTTATGATTATTTCTTATCAAGTGGGATAAGTGAAAAATCATGTTAGCTTATGTTCACTCTCAAAATGGCCTTGGAGAGTCTTTAGTTGAATGTCTGCAATTGATAGCAAGACCGTTACTCATGAAAATAAAATTGCCCACTTCTGTTTGGGCTCACACCATTTTGCATGCAGCAATGCTAGTTCGTCTTAGACCGACAAACTATCATAAATATTTTTCGTTGCAATTAGTTTTGGGTCATGAACCTAATATATCTCATTTAAAAAAATTCGGATGCGCGGTATATGTGCCTATAGAACCATCATATCGCACCAAAATGGGTCTCCAAAGAAGGTTAGGAATATATGTTGGGTTTGAATCGCCCTCCTTATTCGCTACTTCGAAACATTAATGAGAGATTTGTTCAATGCACGATTTGCGGACTATCGATTCGATGAGACACTTTTCCCAAAAATTAGGGGGAGAAATTGGTGAAACCAAACAGAAAATTTTGTGAAAAACCCCATCATTGTCCCATCTTGATCCGCGTGCCTATATTTTTGAAAAAGATGTGCAAAAGATCATTCACTTGCAGAAAATAGCAAATCAAATGCCACACGCATTTGCAGATCTGAAAAAGGATAACAAAATCACATATCCCTGCAGAGCATGTTCCAATTCCTATTGATATTTTTGTTACACAATATTTTAGTGTCATAGCTAATGAGTCAAAAGCATGCCTAAAGTGTGGCAGCCCATTGGGTTCTACGGATCGAAATCCTAGAGGAAAAAAAATAAATGCTCAAGATGACACTACAAAAGAGCCTCATAAAGAAATTCACGATTTAACCAATTCTGAGATTCATGAGGAAACCGATGAGCCCGAGACTCGAGAAAATAAGGAAATATCAGTAAACCCAATAGATATTGAGACAAATTTGAATTGAGTGGATATAATGGTGGATTGTGTCTTTGCATATAATGTTGCATCTAGCATTATGCAGGATAGTGAGGATCTTGAACCTTAATCTGTTGGATAATGTCGACAAAGACGTAATTGGCCAAAATGGCAAGAAGCAATCCAATCCGAGTTGGATTCACTTGCGAAGCATGAAGTTTTTGGGCATGTAGTCCAAACACCTAATGGTGTTAAGCCTGTTGGCTATAAATGAGTCTTTGTACGCAAGAGGAATGAGAAAATGAGGTACAAAGATATAAGGCACGCCTTGTTACACAAGGATTTTCACAAATGCTTAGTGGCGATTATGAAGAGTTACGGTTATGGATGCTATAACGTTCTGTTATCTCATTAGTTTTGTTGTCCATGAAAAGCTTGACATGCATTTAATGGATGTGATTGATCTTTATGGCTCACTTGATAATGAGAAATACATTAAAAAAAATCTCGAGGAATTTAAATGTCTAATGCACTTAATTCAAAGTCCAGGAAATATTTTCAATCAAATTGCAAAGATCTTTGTATAGTCTAAAGCAATTAGGACAAATGTGATATAATCATCTTAGTGAGTATTTATTAAATGAAGGTTATATAAATGATGTCATTTGCCCATGTATTTTTATAAAGAAAACAATATCGGAATTCATTGTACTTGTCGTATATGCTGATGACATAAACCTTACTGGAACTCTTATAAAAAGGCAATTGATTATTTAAGGAAGGAATTCGAGATGAAAGATCTCGAAAAGATAAATTTATGTCTCGGTTTGCAAATTGAACATTTGGCAAACGGAATTTTCGTTCATCAATCCGCCTTAGGGGTGGGCATAAAATCCAAAAAATCGAATTTCGAACCGAACCGAATTAATTTGGTATTTCGATTTCGGTTTAGTCGGTATTTTGACTTATTTCGGTACAAATATTTCGGTAATTCGATTCGGTATACGATATTGGATTTTTGATATTTCGATATTTCGGTATACCGCAATAGTTTAGTGTAATGGAGAAAGGCTGTATTCATCTTACTGTTGTGCTTTTGTTGCTTGAGCAAATGAGCAAATGAGTACTTGTTTGTCGATGGCTCAAACAACACTTCATAGCTTGCGATCTCAATTTTCTTTTTATAATTCTCACCGCCTCTTAGCAAGAAACTGGTCCACTTTCACCTCTACTTGTAGTCTTCATCAAATTTCTGTGGCTCTGCCAACTTCCAAGTAAAACTATTTGTACTCAAGTAGATCCAAACCAATTAAATAAGATGGATGTACGATCATAGTCCGAAAATACCGTAACAAGTAGCTATCGCAAGGCCATTTTGACCAATTAACTAATAACCATCCACATTTCGACAAAAAATGGAAGCAAGAAATTAGAAAATGCCACAATAGCTAATCAGATCTACATCTTATTTTATTCGTCGTTTGGCCTTGGATTGCAGTTAGGTCGTTTGGCCTTGAAAATGCCACAATAGCTAAGCATATCATAGAGATCATGGAAAGACTCTCAGCATATACCACCTACATATCAATCAACTAGGGGAAAAAATGAGTCATTGCCTTAAATCTTTCTAACATGGATTACATTAGTTAAATGAGTGGGGAGATAGTGAAGATTTGGTTTAAACCAAAATCGTACCGAAACCGTACCGAATCAAAATAAGAAATACTGAACCGTACCGAAATATTTTGGTACAGTATTTGGTATACACAATTGATAAACCGAATACCGAAGTACCAAACCGAAATATCGAATGTCCACCCCTAATTTGCCGACACATAAATGGTATTGAAACGGTTTTACGTGGATGGAGCACGTCCATTAAGTATTCTGATGGTTGTTCGATCACTTGATGTGAATAAGGATCCATTCCAACCTCAAAAAAAGAAAGAAGAGCTACTTGGTCCTGAAGTACCATATCTTAGTGCAATTGGTGCATTAATTTATCTTGCTAATACAACAAGGCTTGACATAACTTTTTCAGTTAATGTGTTAGCAAGATATAGCTCTGCTCCTACGAGGAGACATTGGAATGGAATCATGCAATATGTAAAAGAGAATACCGATATGGGCTTATTTTATGGCAATAATTGCAGTCCCGATCTTGTTGGTTATATCGATGCTGGGTATTTATCCGATCCACACAAGACTCGATCTCAAATAGGTTATGTGTTTACATGTGGAGGCACTGCCATATCTTGGCATCGACTAAGCAATCAATCATGACTACTTCATCTAATCATGTTGAGATAATTGTTATTCATGAAGCAAGTCGAGAATGTGTATAGTTGAGGTCTATAATACATCTTATCCGAGATAAATGTGGTTTGAAGTGTGACAAACTACCCACGATTTTGTACGAAGACAATGCAACATGCATAGCCCAATTGAAGCGAGGATTCATAAAAGGAGATAGACAAAGCACATTTCACCAAAATTACTTTTCACACATGATCTGCAAAAGAATGGTGACATCAATGGGCAACAAATTCGTTCAAGTGATAATATGGCTGATTTGTTTACCAAGTCTCTATCGACGTCAACCTTCAAGAAGTTAGTGTACAAGATTGGGATGCGAAAGCTCAAGAATGTGAATTGATGCTCTCATAATTTTGTCCCACTGGATTTTCCTTGCAAGGTCTTTAACGAGGCAACCAAAAGGCGTATTATTAAACATGTGTACTCTTTTTCCTTTACTAGAATTTTTTCTCCATTGGGTTTTAACGAGGCACATTACTTATTGAGTAGAAATTCAAGGGGGTGATATGAATAGAATTGTAATTAGAATGAATGTCTATCTTTTAGTGAGTTTGTTACTTTGTGGCTAAATCATTGTTTCCCTATAAATAGAGGGATCTTAGCACATTTTAAATCATTCCAAAATTCAATAAGAATTATCTCTCTCTTTTCCTTGCAATATTATCTTTTCCATATTGGGCAGCGACCTCAAGTATTAATAATAGGATTCGAGATTTAATATTTGTTCATAACTTGTAAAAAATTTAACACACGGAGTATATAAGATCTAGGTCAAAGCTATTAGATTATGGTACCCCAATCAAGAGTATAAATACTCCCTCCGTTTCATATTAAATGAGGTACTTTCTTTTTTAGTCTGTTCCAAAATAAATGACACATTTCTAAATTTGGAAATAATTCAACTTTAAACTCCTCATTTTTACTCATTTTACCCTTAATGAGAAGTTTTTATAATCACACAAAAGTCATGGCCCCACAAAGCTTTACTCCTTAAGCTTTTAAGATCACAAATTTCAAAAGTCTTTCTTTTTTTTCTTAAACTCCGTGCCGAGTCAAACTATCTCATTTAATATGAAACGGAGGGAGTAATTAACTCCAAAATGCAAGATCAAGAAACCTGGAAATAGGTATTAAAAAGGGAAATTCTTTCTTGTTTATTTTATATCTGTAGCACGTAGAATAATATATGAGTTAGATTATTTCTCTTGACCTAAAGCAAGTAAATTTATATGTATTATACTAACAATAGTACTCCTTTGTTACCTTGCACATTCCAAGAGTTTGTCTTGTCTAGTTCCCCAGGTTTTTGGGTTGAATACTAAAAGGTGAATCTTACTTTGTTCTGATTTGTTGGGATTTAAGTACCGGGGAGAGGAGATTAGAAAGGATATGATGTTGCTTCAACTTATATGACCCTTGATAGGAGGGTGTGGAGGTCGAGGATTAAAGTAGAAGGTTACTTTAGTTGCTCACCGTTAGTCTTAGCAGCACGCATGTCCCCTCATATTCTTAGTTTTTTATTACATTATGTGATTTTATTCGCCTCAGGAAGTGTATCCCTTGTTACTAGTATTTGGTACTACCTATCCTTTATCTCTCCCTTTTTCTTTGCTCTTCCCCTTTCTTCCTTTCTTGTTATCTACTTCTTCTTATTACCCTTATTGAGCCGATGGTTTATTGGAAACAGTCTCTCTACCTGTTAGGTAGGCCTCCCAAAACTCCACCTGATGATAATATATTGGGTTTGTTGTTGTTGTCGTCGTCGTTGTCGTCTCTTCACAGACAAGACTTCCTAGGAAAACCCCCAAACATAGATTAATTTTAAGAGTTTTATTTTAGTTAGAATGATAAATCACGTATTATTTCTTTGTTTAATTTAATTTTTCAAAATGACAAAGAATGCAGGTAAAATTTAAGCTTTATCCATCCGGTAATGTTACACCGTCAAACTAGCAAAACTATCTATAGAATTACGCTAAATAGCCGACAACCCAATCATTTAAATTATGTTTCCGGCTAGGAAAAATAAACAGTTAAGTCGATTATATGTGTACCCAAATTAGAAGAATTGTCCTAAATAATTTGTGTATAATCTATACATATCCTATAGATCCCTAGGGATTATAATCCTCTATAAATATATTATTTATTTTTTACATATTTTGATACTAGAAATATATTAGAATTTTTAAACTACTCAGATCTTTATATTACAGTAAAAAAAGGTTTTTAGAACAAGACCAAAAATAATAGATTGCAAGTATATGGCTAACATCTTATTAAGTTGAATTGATCCTCACCAATATAAATAATAATATTAGAGGTATTATCACTTTCAGCATGTGCCAGAAATTATCTATATTCAGTAGCCGAAAAGTTCATAAAAATTTGTAAACTTTTGTATACACCGTACAAAATATGTATATATATATATATTTTAGCTATTATTTTGAGGGTGACTATTTGGTTTAATTCTCCCTTTAATGTTTATGGTATGGAAAGTTGTAATATGCACTACTGATAATTTTGGGCCCCAAAATTTGTTTCGTTTGGGCCAGCGTATTATTGATGATTCTAGCTATTTGGGCCAGGTTTGTCAAAGTTATGTCAGTAGATTTTGTAATTTACCTAACAAAATGTTTGCTTAGATATTTTAAGCTTGGACAAGGATGTTTGTGCTTGATTTGAGTATAATGTATAGTAGTTAATAAACTTATGAGCATTATCCTATGTTTTGAGAGTCACTAACTTTGAAGGAAAAAATTAGTCCCTCATGTATTCTAAAGAGAATCCATGACGGGGACGGATCTAGCCTTAAGCTTATGAATTCTCGTGAACCTAGTAATTTTTATCAATATCTTATATATTTGTACAAAAAAATTACTCTATGTAAATACTTAACTGTGAATCTAGTTATTATTGTATATATAACTCGTGATCACAATAAGAACTCATAAATTTCAAATTCTAGATCTGGCTCTAGTCTGTAACGAAACAATAGACAGAATAGGCATTAGGCTCTGCTCAGAGGCGGACCTATGGCTTAGATTGAGGGGTCACTGAACTCCGTAAACTTCGGCAGAAATCTTGTATATGTATATATATACCTTGAAAATAATTAATTTAAATCTCTTGACACCCTTAATGATAAAAGTCTTTAGAAGGCACTGATTAAAAAGAATATTGTGCCATATCGCATTAAATTCGTAAGTCCGCCTAGCTCTGCCTTGTTACAGGTTCGTTTATTAGGATCTTCGCATTATAATCCCAGTATAATTCGTGAATCAAATGACTCCTGAAGAAGTAGAGGGATTGATATTCCACACCTACTGGATCAAGTAATTATTTGGTCAGTATGAAATTGGCTGTAATTTAAGGGGGGTATTACCCTCCCCAATTCTCAAAGGGCAGGTAAGAATTGGTGATGACTACACTGTGTAATTACAAGGTTTCCTTTTAGTTTCTTTCTTTTTGTTTTTATTTTAATTTATTTCCTTTATAACTTTTTGTTTCTATTATTTTAATTTTTTAAATTTTATTTATACTTTTTAATTTCTTTAAAAATTTAAAATATATTTTGTTTGTACATTATTTATCTTTTATTTCTCTACCTTTACTTCTTGTGATTCCATGTAATTGTCTAATAATGTGTCATGCAATTAAAGAGGATTTCGTTGTTGATTGTGGTGATAAACCTATTATGTTTCTTAATGTTTAGTTGCAGTGGAACTTACTATTATTATGTTGGAATTTGACATATGTTAGAAATTTATTTTTTATTGAATTTTGAACTTGTTTTATATTCATGGTTCCAATTTAATTGTTTTAGTAGTATTGACTCACATTGCATGTTGTTCATTTTTTTTTATTTAGAATTGATAGATTAGTATTGTCAAATATTTGAATAATGTTATAGCATTATATTTATAAATATTAATTTATGTTATCAAACATGAATTCCATGATGTTCTTACAAAACGTATATTTTTAGCTTTTGTAACTATTTAAACTAAACATTATTAATTTGAAATATATATATAAATTATTTTTACAATATTAGTTATAAATATATGAGTACTAATTAATATAACAACAACAACAATAATATACTCAGTAAAATCTCACTAGTGGGGTATGGGGAGAATATAGTGTATGCAGACCTTACCCCTACCTCGGAAAGGGTAGAGAAGCTGTTTTCGGGGCTCAACAAGAATATCAGAAAAGAAACAAAATAAAAGGTATGTAATAACAAAAGATGCCAGAAATAAAATAACAACGAATAAGTGAAAGGATAATAACACAAAACTATGCAAAACAACAATGTGAACACTACATAGACCGCTAACAAAACCTAAACAAAACTCTATCAGACTACCCAGTACAAAGAGGGAAGAACTCTCGACTACCTTAGCCTACCACCCTAATGCTCGACCTCCACATGTTCCTATCAAGAGCCATGTCCTCGAAAATCTGAAGTCACGTCATGTCCTGCATGATCACCTCGCTCCCAATACTTCTTAGGCCGCCGTCTGCCTCTTCTCATACTTGCTAAAGTCAACCGCTCTCACCTCCTAACTGGTGCATCTAGGCTTCTCCTCCGCACGTGTCCAAACCATCTAAGTCGCGCTTCCCGCATCTTGTCGTCCACGGGAGCCACGTCCACCCTCTCCCGAGTATCTTCATTCCTAATCATATCCAGCCTAGTGTGCCCACACATCCATCTGAACATCCTCATTTATGCTACTTTCATCTTCTGAATATGTGAAGTCTTGATTGCCCAACACTCAGCTCCATACAACATGGTCGGTCTAACCACCACTCTATAGAACAACCAATTAATGTATATTAAAAATAAACATCTAAAATACCAAATATAATATCATTTATACTTATAAAAATTTATAGGCATATATTTATTATTAAAAATTGATCTAACTGTGTAATTACACTTTTACAATTAAACAGTAAACTTATAATTACACTGTAATTATACAATGACTAACAAACAAGTCGTCGTAATTACATAATTATTAAGCTATATAAGTACTCCCTCTGGTTCACAATAAGTGACCAATTTGCTTTTAGCAGGCCCATTAAGAATATACTAAATTCTATACAAAAATACTTAGTATGACTAAACTACCCCTAATTAAACATTTAATGTGAGGAGTAAGAAATTTTTTTAGGGGTATGTACATAAGGGTTATTTTGTAAAAACAAATTGAAATTCTTTCTTGATTATATGACTGAACACTTATTTTGAACCAAAATAAAAAAAGAAACTGATCACTTATTATAAACCAGAGGGAGTTCCATATTAATAATTACATCAATTCTAATTGCATGGCGTCTTTCCTAACAAACCCTAAATGACATTGGAATTGAAAGAAAACAGCCCTTAATGTTTTTCGTTATTATTGCACAGGGCCACAGCCCCAATGCTTTGGAGGACTTTTCAATGTGTCAGTAGCTTTCAGAAGCATCTTTTGGACCATGTGTTTTACATTTTTTTTTTTGTTTGTTTGTATATATAGTTGGAACTTATACTGCCTTTGGCGTGCTTCGAAAATTAGTTTATTTTTTAAAAGTTGATCAAAAGTATTTTTTGTTTGATTAATTAATAGTCAAACTATTAAAAATTACTTAGGAATTTAATTTTTTAAGAAGTATTTTTAGGGAGATTTTTTTTTACTTTTCAAAAATTGCTTCTACTTATATTTTTTTTTTTCAATTTCTTTTAAGAACTTGACCAAATAGAGGATTTGCATCCGTGCCCGTTTTTAGTGTCACATTTTAATTTATACCCGCTTTACAAAAAAATTGCAAGCGTACTAAACTTCAGGCATACGGGTCTGAAGTAGCAAAGGCAATCCCGCAAAACTTCAGCATTCTAGTAGACGGGCCTGAAGTAGCAAGTGTGCTGAACTTTTTGTTTGTAATTGATGAACTTAAGCATAGTAGCTGAAGTTTTGTTCTCTATTTGCTAAAGTATTTGTTAGTAATTGCTGAAGTTTTATTTTTGTAACTGGCGAATTTCAGAGTTTTTGTTTTTGTAACTGGCGAACTTCAGCTCTTCAGCTCTAGAGCTGAAGTTCGCCAGTTACAAAAACTTCAGCAATTACCAACAAAAATTTCAGTTGATGCTAATCTTGGCTAATGAGCTGAAGTTATTTAAAAAGTGGGTACAAGTTAAAAGTTTTAAAAAAAATAAATATAGATTAAATGGGAGCGATCAAATAAGACGTCTCGTGCAATTTTTACGACCAAATACCGTAATTTAGAGCAAAATATTTTTGGCCCAATGATGGCCAAACAGACTATTAGAGCCCTTTGGATGCAAGAATTTCCTTTACTTTTACTGATGATCGGTAAAATACTCCTTATATATAGTGTTTGACCGGATATGCAGTTCCATTATTAATTCGACTTGTATATAATATATAGTAGTTGAACTAGAAGAAAAAAAATTAAAACAGCTGTAAAAAAAAGTTATTTTAGTAATAATAATATCACATCAATATTTAAAATTTGAATCGTGAAATGACTTTGAAACATCGAAAGTTATATAGTACTATTCCTTATGTTTCAGTTAATGTGACAATTTTATTTGATTCCGTTTCCAGAAAAATGTCATATTTTTGAGTTCGTATACAATTAACTTAATACTTCTAATTTTATTCAGTATTTCTTATGTTTAGTGAAAAGCTTTGTGTAACGACCCGGTCTGTCGTTACGTGAAACCTGCATTATAACTGTTATTATTGACTCATTATAGATTGATTATTCTATTATTAAGGTGTTAGAGTTGATAGGCTTGAAATCGAAATAGTTAAATGAGAATTCAGTCACTTAGTCCGTAAGAACAACCTTAAAATGGGAAAAAGTCAACTAAGAGTTGACTTATTGGTAAACGACCTCGGAATGCGGATTTTATGGCTCGGATAGCTTGGTTAGGTGATTTGGGACTTAGGAGTGTGTTCAGAATATTTTTAGGATGCCCAGTGTAGAATTAGGCTTGAATTGGCGAAGTTAGTACTTTGGCGAATTCCGGTTGATAGGCGAGATTTTTATCCAAGGGTCGAAATGGGATTCCGAGAGTTGCTGTAGCTTCGTTAGGTCATTTTGGACTTGCCCGCAAAATTTCAGGTCAAACGGAGTTGATTTGGATAGTTTCGGCATCATTGGTAAATTTTAGAAATTTCAAAGTTCTTAGGCTTGAATCCGATGCAAATTTGGAGTTTTGATGTTAGTTTTGGTGTTTTGAGAGTGCAACTAAGTTTGAATGATGTTATAGGATGTGCTGGTATATTTGGTTGGGATCCCGAGGGGCTCGGGATTGATTTCGGATAGTTAACGGACTCGTTTTAGCCTTGAAAACATTGCTGGTTTCTGGTTTTTGTGCAGCAGGTCTTTCTTCTCTGCGATCGCGTAGGGAGAGTCTCGCGTAGTTCAATCGTGAGGGGAAGCATTTTTGTTCTCTACGATCGCATAAAGGCGTCCGCGATCGCAGAGGTCGGGCAGGTCAGGCATTGCGATCGCGTGAGGGTATTCGCGATCGCGTAGGGATAAGGCAGGCGCGTAGGGGCGAGGTTGAATAGTCTTCGCGGTCGCATGAAGGGGGCTGCGATCGCGTGGGGTTTGAAAATTGTGCTCCGCGATCGCGACAGGAAGTCCGCGATCGCGGTGAAGAAATCACTGGGAAGTATTAAATATTTCGTTCGCGACCTAAACCCTTATTTCACCATTGGTGTACGGACAAGGAGCTTCTTGGACGAATTTTGGAGGAGAAAATCATTGGGTATCACAGAGGTAAGTATTTTGATCATTAAAACTCGTTTATGGGTGATTATAGACCATAATCCCAGCCTTTAATTCATGGGGAA
>MDKH01191634.1:0-12070 GCA_005239495.1 Nicotiana undulata | reverse complement strand
TTTGAGTCCAAGAAACTTACCTCCTTGAAGAAACAACGAAACCCCTCTTCAATTGCCCTCAAAGCCTCTAACCCGTGTGTAAAAATGTGAAAGAGGACAAATTTCGCGAAGGCTGCCTTTTTATAGTTTTGCCCAGGCATTTCCGCAACAGCGGTGCATTTCTCGCACCTGCGACTCCGCAGGCGCGACATTTTGACCGCACCTGCGGAACTCACTTAAAATCCCATACTTTGCACCTGCGGCCTCTTTATCGCAACAGCGGTACCGCAAGGGCGACATATTGACCGCACCTACGGTCCTTCACTTAACACTCAGAGCCCGCGCCTGCGAACCCATTTCTCGCACCTGCGACCTTGCAGGTGCGATTTTCCTTCCGCCCTTGCGCCTTCACCCTCGCGCCTGCGATGTCCGCACCTGCGGCCCAAGTATCGCAGGTGCGATCACACCAGCAGTAGCAGCTTCAGCTGCATTTCAAGTCCCAATTTCTCCGTTTAACGTCCGAAATCAAGCCCGAGCCCCTCGGGACCCCAACCAAACTTACCAACATATCAAACATGGTTATTCAAACTTAGTCGAGCCATTAAAACACCAAAAACAACATCAAAACCATAAATTCTCATCCAATTCAAGCCTATGATTCCCAAAAACTTCCGAAACACGCATTTGATCAAAAACCCAACCAAACCATCTCCGAATGACCTGAAATTTTGCGGGCAAGTCCAAAATGACCTAACGAAGCTACAGCAACTCTCGGAATCCCATTCCGACCCTCGGATCAAAATCTCGCCTATCAACCGGAATTCGCCAAAATACTAACTTCGCCAATTCAAGCCTAATTCTACACCGGGCATCCTAAAAATATTCTGAACACACTCCTAAGTCCCAAATCACCTAACGAAGCTATCCGAACCATAAAATCCGCATTCCGAGTTCATTTACCAATAAGTCAACTCCGGGTTGACTTTTCGAACTCTAAAGCTCTTGTTAGAGACTAAGTGTCTCAATCCACTCTATTTTCACTCCGAACCCGAACCAACCAACCCCAACACTCCATGAACAGTCTAACCGAGCTACTACAAGACAGAATTAAAGGAATACATGCGTATACTGCGTAACGACGGACCAGGTCGTTACAATCCATCAAATACTTATTTAAATATGTCAATAAGGTCATGATCGTGCAACTACTGCTTTTTCTCAAAGTACTCATGACAATGGTTCATCAACCATTGATGAAATCAACATGTATTATGATTGTCACTACATATCCCCATGTGAAGCTCTTGGAAAATATTTAAATTCCCAATTCACCATAGAGAACCGTCAGTGGAAAGACTATCATTCCATCTTCCAAATGAACAAAGTGTTATTTTCTTTGATGATGATCCAATTGATAACAATGCCAATAGACTAACTATAAAGGAATCAATGTTTTTAGGATGGTTTGAGGCAAACAAAATTTATTCGGAAGCAAGAGATTTGACTTACGCAGAATTTCTTCTTAAATTTTGGTGGAACCAAAAATTAAAAAATGGGAAAAGAGGATAAAATCTGCATTTTCTATTGGGAGGAGTTTCTTTGTTACTCCAGGGAGTGGAGAGATTTATTATCTCAGATTTTTGTTGAATGTAATAAAAGGTCCAACTTCGTATGAACAACTTAGAAGAATTAACAATCAGAACTATCTTACTTTTAGAGATGCCATGTTGATGGTATGTGAATTTAACTATAATTATGCCCCTAATGAACCACACTTTGTGTTATTTTTAATGTAAATATTGATGATAAAATGCTCTGATTAGTGTCTTTTGCGCTTTGCAAGTTACATGTCACGAGGAGAGGACATTGGAGCAAATTGGAGTCAACTATGGAGATTTGAGGCCAATCACAGTGATATTCATGAATTGCACTGAACGTTAAGCGAGAAAAGAACTGAAGGCAGGCCACCGCGACCGCGGTGGAAGGATCTGAAGCCAGAAAAATTAGCCGACCGCGGTGAAATTTTCAGGGACTAAAGTGAAAACACGGGATTTTATTTCCCCAAACCCTATATAAGTGTGAGAATTCCGCCCAAGAGAAGGGGAGACAAGTTTTGAGCAGCAAATTAGAGAATACTTCATTGTGACAAGAGATTGGAACAATTAGACCTTCAAATCTTCTTCTTTCATCTCTTGCTATGAGTAGTATGATTTCTATTGGGTTTTTGTCATATTTGAGCATGAGTGGCTAAACACCCATTGTTATGGGGTTGTGAATTAGCCATGAATATTGTTATTCGATATTAATTTGACCTTGATTACAATTCGCTCAATATATGGTTGTTTCTTCAATTCTGTGGTTAATTGCGTAATTATTTGGCCAGCAGTTAGGTTTTATATACTATTTATGCTATGCTTGGGAAAGCCGTGTATAGATTAGAGAAGAGTTGAAGAGAGAGCGATCTTAACCCTCAAGGCGAGCGGATTTGTGGATAAGGATAGGAATATACCTAGTCACTGTGCTTAATTAGATATCGTAATCTTAATGCATTCTGATAGATTAATTTCATAAGAATATAGGCGTTAATCTATTGAGAATAGGCGAGTAGTGGTTCGGGAGAAGGCTATGAGAATAGCTATCGATTAATTAGCAACTATGAGTGAATTATATGAAAGGGAGAATTAATTAGAATACAATACGAATGGTGAAACAATCACAACCCTGGAATATTTTTCTCTACTGAATACATATCAACATTTTCTTTACTTGATAATTAGTTAATTCCTAGAATTGTAGTTTAGCATAGTTACACTATTGGATCTTATTTTGGCTTGGTTGAATAACAATTATAGTAAAGTAGTGAGTAGTTTATACAAGTCTCTGTGGGTTCGACAATCCGATTTATCATTATATTACTTGTACGACCACGTATACTTGCGTGTGCGTTTGGGAGCAACACGTTTTTGGCGCCGTTGCCGGGGACTTGAAAATAGACTACTTTCTAGTTTTTACTTTAATTGTTTATTACATCTAGTCTAACGTTACTTGATCTCAGGAACTCTAATTGAATGCGAAGGGTTAGAAGCCAGGACAGACTTGATGGCTTTGACCCCTAACCTGAGAGGACATTTCACAGGAGGTGAAGGGAAGAAAGGGATACGAACAATATTCAGAACTTCGTTCAATTTCCTGTGAACATGGCAGAGGAACAACACATGGCGTTTCAGGAGGTAATAATGCCCAGTATTGCTAATGTTACCTCCAATATCGTGAAGCCCAGAATCACTGGGCACTTTGAGCTAAAGCAGAGCATGATCCAGCTACTTCATGCAAATGGGCAGTTTATGGGTCTTCCACATGAGGATCCTCAGCAGCACATCTTGAACTTCCTGGAGATTAGTGATACTTATATCACTAACGGGGTTACTCCAGATTATGTGAGGCTTACGCTTTTCCCATTCTCTCTGTTGGGTGAAGCGAAGCGATGGCTAAAAGCAGAACCGGTCAATTCTATTACATCCTGGAATGATTTGGCGAGGAAATTTCTGGCGAGGTTCTTCCCTTCAGGCAAGACTGCTAAGATCAGGAGTGAGATAGTCTCCTTTAAGCAGAAAACAGGCGAGTCTTTGTATTCAGTATGGGAGAGATTTAAGAGGCTACTCAGAGACTGTCCTCATCACAATCAGACAAACGAGGTGTTGGTCCACACGTTCATCGAGGGACTCCATCCCCAAACAAAAATTGTGGTAGATGCAGCAGCTGGAGGTCATGTATTGGAGAAGAATTATGATGAAATATTTGCTTTATTGAATAAATTATCCAAGAGCAATCCAGACTGGCAAGGTGAAATGGGAAGGAATGTGGTTCAAAAGTCACCAGGGGTTCTTGAATTAGACGTTGTCTCAGCATTATCAGCTCAGATTTCGACATTGACTAACCAAGTCAATTAGATGACCCTGATCATTAATAAGCAACAATCTCAACCATTCCAACAAGTCCAGCCAGTACAACAGGTCCAAGTCTTTTGTGATGTTTGTTGAGAGGGTCACCCGAGTGACTCATGCCCAGCCAATCCAGAGTCTGTCTGCTATGTGGGAAATCAAAATAGAGGGCAAGCCAATCAATATGGGAACAATTATAATCCCAACTGGAGGAACCACCCAAACTTCTCTTGGGGTGGAAATCAAGGCACTCAGAGTAATTATAGGCCTCCAGCACCTCATGTACCTCAGCAACAATACAAGACACCTCAGGCTTAACAATTAGCTAGCCTTGAGGAGATTATGAAAAGAATGATGAACGACCAACTTGCTTTCAATCAGAAAATAATGGCTGATCACCAGGCCCAAGCAGCAACAATGAGAAATTTGGAACGCCAAATGGGACAACTTGCGAGTGCCCAAAATAACAGACCAGTAGGGGCTCTTCCTAGTGATATTGAGCCTAATCCTAAGGTGCAAGTCAATGCAATTACCTTGAGAAATGGAAGAGCACTAGAAGAAGCTCCAAAGAAAAAGAAGAATACAACTCATCCTGAAGGAGAATTACTTTCCAAGACAGTTAAGGAGAATGAGAAAGATGATAAAGAACCCGATCCGGTAATTGAGACAAGGCCACCACCTCCGTTTCCAAAAGGACTGCAGAAGCAAAAAGATGATGCTAAGTACAAGAGATTCTTAGATATGTTGAGCCAAGTGAGTGTGAATTTGCCTTTGGTGGAAATTTTGTAGGAGGTGCCTAAGTATGCAAGGTATCTCAGAGATATTGTGGCAAACAAACGAAGACATGCAGAGTTCGAAACAATTGCACTTTCTGAAGAGTGCAGTGCAAGAGTTCAGAATAAGCTTCCTCCTAAGTTGAAGGATCCTGGGAGTTTCACAATTCCATTGTCTCTTGGAAAACAAGAAGTTGGTAGAGCCTTATGTGATTTAGGGGCTAGTATAAATTTGATGCCTTCTTCTTTGTTCAAGAAACTCGGATTAGGGAGGCTTAGACCTACTACAATCACTCTACAGTTAGCGGATAGGTCGCTAGCTATGCCGAAAGGAATTATTGAGGATGTGTTAGTTCGAGTGGGAAAGTTTATTCTGGCCGCTGATTTCATTGGTCTTGATTACGAGGCAGATGAGGAAGTGTCAATTTTGGGGCGACCATTCTTAGCTACTGGCGGAGCAATTATTGATGTGAGGGCAGGGAAGTTAAAAATGAGAGTTGACGATGAGGAGGTCACTTTTAATGTGTACAAGGCACTTAAACTCCCAAAGCATTATGAGGACCTGTGCATGATTACTGTGGTCGACTTGAAAGGGATATAGCAGAGTCCGTATGTGAATGGCAGTGATCCAGAGGAGGTGATGTTGCAAGCTGAGGATGTAAAGATGATTGGGAAAAGGGCCAGAGATGAAAAAGGAGACTTGTTAAGAGCGTGCAAAAAGGCTAGGCTCCATGGAAGAAAGAAGAAGAAGAAGCGCCCAGCCTAAGAAAAGTAGCATAGTCGTGCCGCAACGTTAAATCAGGCGCTTCATGGGAGAAAACCCATTGATTGTTGTACTCGTCGTGCCGCGACGTTAAATCAGGCACTTTGTGGGAGGCAACCCATGATAGTAGTATTTTCTTAACATGTTTTTGTGTGTGCAGGACAGTTGTGGAGGGTGTTAATCAAAATCCTGGGGCATAGAACAAATCTGGTAAGGTGAAAACGAGGCTAAAACTAAGTAAATTGCAAAAGCAAGTTGAAAAGCCTCGGAAGATCGTCACCGCGGCGCGACCGCGGTAAAAGGCCCTCTCTGAACCGCGATGCGACCGTGGCAAAATAGTCTCTCTGAACCTCGGCGCGACCACGGTAGAAACAGCTCTCTGAATCTCACCGCGGCCGCGGTCGACCGTGGCGCGACCGCAGTGAGCCCTGTCCTGCCCAGGTATGTCCTTAATTTAGAATTTTTTTATTTTCCGTTTATTTTGTCATGTCCAAGCGGCAGGCTAGATTGGAGAGCAGGTTTATGGCATGGTTCTGCGCCATTGGAAGGGCCTGCAATGTGGACCCAGCCTCCGTTTCTGACTCCGACTGAGCTCCAGGGAAGTTTCCTTAACCCTATGTACTCCTATTGTCATTTGTCATGGGGACATGCCATATTTTTATGTGTGGGGTGGGAGACTTATTTGTTGTTGTTGTATAGTTGTATAGGTTATTCGATTTGTGTATATACTGTTCTAGTGTGTTTTGTTTTATCGTCTTGGCCCGAAGATGGACACCTTTCGACGGGTCTCTTGAGGGCTTAAGTCGAATATAAAAAATAAAATAAAAAGAATAAAACAAAACAAAAAACCATAAAATGCAGGAGACCCTTCCTGATGACGGACCACTTAGACAGTCTTCTTGAGGGAAGTAGTCTAAAGAAAAGACCAAAAAGATTTTTTATTTTCTTTTTAGGTAGTGTAGTAATTCCCCCTTGGTTTTTCTTTTGACCACGGTTCTTTTCCAAGGGTTTAGCTTGAACCGGGTTAAGTAGATTTCTTTGTAGTTGTTATTATGACTCTCTTAAGCTAAAAGGGTAAAGGCAAGAATGCACCCCCGCAGTGTACACACCTGAAAACAATCAAAACAAACCCAAGGGTGCGACGCTTAGGCTCAATCGTAGACTCTTGTATTATGCCTTAAATTTTCACACTGTGTCTAACTTGAATACTCACTTGAGTGTGTTGATGAACCAATTCGGAATGGGTTATGTTCCATGTGTGTGTGAGTGAATACATCTTATTCTTTGTCTGCATATGATACCTAGAACTTGCCCTGTGTGTGTACGAAGCGAAATAGAAGTTTGTTTGGCCTTAGAAAGGATATAGGCACTTCTTTGTGAAGCCTACATAAATATATATCCACCTGTAAATAATGTACCATAGTTAACCCCTTTGAGCTTAAAGCTTGTTTCTTTGATAACTAGATAACGACCCATATTCATGTGTTTGAATAGCTTGACTATTTGAACCATGTACCCCCATGTGAGCACTTGAAGTGTTAGATAATATATAAAAGTCTAAGTGTGGGGTGGTGGTGTGGTCGGGGAGGGAATCATGGAAATAGAATGAAAGGTGCAATAATATAAAAGAAGTGAAGCCACTTAGAAAAAAAAGAATAAAAAAAGAAAAAAAAAGGAAAGAAGAAAAAGGACAATGAACGCACTTAGTCATTGATATTGAGTGGCATGTAAAAGGTAGTTGCACCTGAGAAAAGTGGGGTGATTATGAAACAAAATGTGGAAAACAAGTATCTGAGCAAGAAAATTGGGCTTAAACTGGAAGTAAATGTATTAAAAGTGCTTGGGGAGGTTAGTCACTATACTTAAATGTATCCTACCCGTCCCTTAGCCTACATTACAACCAAATAAATACATATTGATCTTAGATTGAATGAACTCGATTAGTAGAGTATTACACTACGGGCAAGCTTATGGAATATCTGTGTGACATGTGAATGTTCTTTGTTGAGAGTGAGTGAATTATTTCCATCTAAAGTTCTTGTTATTTCTAATTTTATAATTGTGGAACTTCTATCAATTGTGTGATGTGATGGCATGTAATTCAGGAAGAAAAGGTAAGTTTTCACCTCTGTAAAGAGTACTTTGAGAAAGCAAAAGTGTGGCATGGCATGTAGAGTTTTCTTCTGAGGTGTAGTTGTTGCACAACTTGGGGTGTTTCCTGTAAAATGCCAGGTGTGGCATATAAAGGGTAATTCTTGAGATGATTAGGTCTTAGGGTGTGGTTTAGCTGCTCGAGGACGAGTAAAGGTTTAAGTGTGGGGTGTTGATGATAGCTGAATTTAACTATAATTATGCCCCTAATGAACCACACTTTGTGTTGTTTTTAATGTAAATATTAATGACAAAATGCTCTGATTAGTGTCTTTTGTGCTTTGCAGGTTACATGTCACGAGGAGAGGACATTGGAGCAAATTGGAGTCAACTATGGAGATTTGAGTCCAATCACAGTGATATTCATGAATTGCACTGAACGTTAAGCGTGAAGAGAACTGAAGGCAGGCCACCGCGACCGCGGTTGACCGCGGTGGAAGGATCCGAAGCCAGAAAAATTAGCCGACCGCGGTGAAACACTGGAATTTCAGGGACTAAAGTGCAAATACGGGATTTTATTGCCCCAAACCCTATATAAGTGTGAGAATTCCGCCCAAGAGAAGGGGAAACTAGTTTTGAGCAGCAAATTAGAGAATACTTCATTGTGAGAAGAGATTGGAACAATTAGACCTTGAAATCTTCTTCTTTCATCTCTTGCTTTGAGTAGTATGATTTCTATTGGGTTTTTGTCATATTTGAGCATGAGTGGCTAAACACCCATTGTTCTGGGGCTGTGAATTAGCCATGAATATTGTTATTTGACATTAATTTGACCTTGATTACAATTCGCTCAATATATGGTTGTTTCTTCAATTCTGTGGTTAATTGCATAATTGTTTGGCCAACAGTTAGGTTCTATATACTATTTATGCTATGCTTGGGAAAGCCGTGTATAGATTAGAGAAGAGTTGAAGAGAGCGCGATCTTAACCCTCAAGGGGAGCGGATTTGTGGCTAAGGATAGGAATATACCCAGTCACCGTGCTTAATTAGATATCATAATCTTAATGCAGTCTGATAGATTAATTTCATAGGAATATAGGCAATAATCTATTGAGAATATGCGAGTAGTGCTTCGGGAGAAGGCTATGAGAACAACTATCGATTAATTAGCAACCATGAGTGAATTATATGACAGGGAGATTTAATTAGAATACAATACGAATGGTGAAACAATCACAACCCTGGAATATTTGTCTCTACTGAATACATATCAACATTTTCGTTACTTGATAATTAGTTAATTCCTAGAATTGTAGTTTAGCATAATTACACTATTGGATCTTATTTTGGCTTGGTTGAATAACAATTATAGTAAAGTAGTGAGTAGTTTATACAAGTCTCTATGGGTTCGACAATCTGATTTATCATTATATTACTTGTACAACCACGTATACTTGCGCGTGCGTTTGGGAGCAACACATGTTATGCACTTGGGTTGTTGGATGACGACAAAGAGTATGCAGATGTTATAAAGGAAGCAAGTGCTTGGGGAATGCCATCTTATCTAAGACAGTTGTTTGTCATGTTGTTGTTATCAAATTCAATGTCACGACCAGAAATTGTTTGGCAATCATCGTGGAAGTTTATAATATCGATCTTTTCTTGCTACTTTTGTTCTTATATGTTCTAAACGAAATCACAAATTACAGCTTTCTCTTTTGACTTATTTTAATACATGAGTTAAAAGAACTAAAAATAGTACTCCAGATTCATGCTTTATTCTATACAAAAATACCAATGATCTGTATGGTCATACTAACAAACTACATATACGTGAAACTACATGGTTGAGTTTTAAGTATTAGTATATATTTTGTTTTGATCTCTAACGTTTTTATGTCATGCAGAGACAGAGCTAACCGATGATGAAATGAAAAACCATTGCTGGAAAAAGCTGGACAGGATTTTAAAAGGTTGTGGTAAAAGCTTTAACAATTTTCCGACAATGCCAAGGCCATATTACAATGAGGAAGAATTTGATAGTGCCAACAGACTAATTAATGAGGAATTGTGCTTTAATAGGCGTTCTCTAACAGAAGAACATCAATAGTTATTAATGAAATTAACATTCGAGCAGAAGTCCGTTTATGATAAAATCATATTTGCAGTGAATGAAGATAAAGGAAGGTTATTCTTTTTATATGGTCATGGAGGAACTGGCAAAACTTTTATCTGGAAAACATTGTCTTCTGGCAAAACGATCTAATGGCGATATAGTGATAAATGTTGCTTCAAGTGCTATTGCTTCTCTTTTGTTACCAGGGGGTTGAACTGCTCATTCAAGATTGGTGATCCCTCTAAATCCAACTGAAGATTCAACATGCAATATAAAACAAGGTAGTCCTTTGGCAAAGTTGATTGTGAAGGCAAAATTGATCATTTGGGATGAGGCGCCAATGATGCATAAATACTGCTTTGAAGCTCTTGATCAAACTCTTAGAGATATTCTAAGATTTAATGATCCATAAAATTTAGATAGACCATTTGGAGGTAAAACAATTGTTCTTGGAGGAGACTTTAAACAAATCTTGCCTGTAATTACAAAAGGTACTAGGCAAGAGATTATTAAAGCAACTCTAAATTCTTCATATGTGTGGCCCCACTGTCAGGTTTTAAAGCTAACAACAAATATGAGATTGCAACAAAATACATCTGGTGCTGATTTGGATGTTCCATGGATGGCATTGCGAAAGTAGAAATCCCCAATGATCTTCTCATACATAATTGTGATGATCCAATATCTGGAATTGTAGAAAGTACATATTCTGATTTCTTGAGACATTTCCCAGATATAAAATACCTTCAAGAAAGAGCAATTTTTGCGCCAACTCTTCAGATGGTGGAATCGGTGAATGATTACATGGTTTCTCTCAACAATAGTCAGGATAAGTCATATTTAAGTTCGGATACAATTTGCATGTCTGATCATGCATTTACATCTTTGGAACATGTACATACACCTGATTCCTAAATAGTATTAAATGTTCAGGTATTCCGAATCACTCTATCACTTTGAAGGTATGTGTTCCTGTGATGTTGTTAAGAAACATAGATCAATCATCAGGATTGTGCAATGGTACAAGATTGATCATCACAAGGCTTGGAAATCGGGTACTTGAAGCCAAAGTATTATCAGGAAAAATGGCTGGAGACAAAGTTTTTATACCAAGAATGACACTTACTCCATCTTATGCAAGAATTCCTTTTAAGTTCCAAAGAAGGCAATTTCCCGTCATTGTATCTTTTGCCATGACCATCAATAAAAGACAAGGTCAGTCATTATCTAATGTGGGATTATTTTTTATGAAGCCTGTGTTTACTCATGGACAACTATATGTGGCACTTTCAAGAGTAACAAGTAGAAAAGGATTGAAGATCATATGTTATGATGAAGATGGGAAAATAACAAATGAAGCTACAAATGTAGTGTATAAGGAAGTTTTCTGAAATTTAGAGAATAGAAGTTTTTAATAAGTATCAAATGAGCAGTACCTCAATGTACATACTCAGTATATAGTTGGTCATACTACGGACAAACAAAAAATTGGATGAGGTAAACATTCTTCTAAATTTAATTTACTTTGATATATCCTGTTATAACTTAATTGTTTTTTAATCACAGGGAAATAATTTTATTTATTAAATTATATATCTATATTTGCAGTCAATCACTTCACTTAAATCGTGGATTTGCACGAATATGGATTTCCAACCATCATTTCACATTCATTGATTCCTACTAGGTATGTAATATTACTCACAATGAATCTTATTAGAAAATATATAATAGGTATGGAAGTCTAATCTCTTAATGCTCATTATGAATAGAAAGAAAATATCTTCAAGTTGGCACAACTTGAATATATATCTCATGAGAAAATTGAGAATGTTTATGCCAAATGCAAATTTGTTGCACAATGCTTTGTCTATGGTAGCAGATTTTCTTTTATGGATTCATTAAATGGTATCGGCTATGTTCACTACTGCAACATTGCAGGTGATAGCTTTAATTCCTCTTTAGTTGCAGTAGTTTGTGTAGAGCCAAAAGTCTTTAAGGAATGGGCATCATCTGAGAAAATCAAGGTAGCTTTTAATCCTCAACAGTTGGCTGTTGTGAATTGGTTGAAGGGGTCAAACTATAACTAGAAGTCTACTGTCTATATTTCAGAGAAACGAGAGTTGTGAAGTCCGAATTCCGATTATCGAACGGAGCCGCCGGCAAGAATTGTTTGGGCGAATCCTTTGCGGGGATATCGCAATGGGATACGTGCAGGAAGCCCAAGAAAATCACGTCAAGAAGAAGGTCGAAAAAGGTAAATTTGATCTTACACCCCTAATTGGCCATGTACATTAATCATATATTGTCATTTGTTAAGCATCAAATAGTTTTAGAATACAACCGCACCCATTACTACTTTGTGGAAATGAATGCCAATTTTGTACGAATATATATATATATAT
>ML290624.1:0-28512 GCA_005239495.1 Nicotiana undulata | reverse complement strand
ATTATATTTGACTTCGACCGCTTTACACTATTTTAGAAGTGTAATTTGAGCGTATCAGTACTGATTTAGAGAATGTCCTTGTACGTCATCTGAAGAAAAGATACGACAAGGGAAGGAAAGAGCTTTCCGAGGAGAGTCAGAGTGATCCATGAATCAATCTCCAACCTACTCAAATTCTTCTCCGAGCTAGATGATGTTTTAATTATCGTGGTGGATGATAGAGAGAATTCTCTAATTATAGAAAGATATAACTATATAAGTATTGCAATCACGTTTGTCTAAATATTGTTCTGTACTGTAGAAAATTTCTCATAGTAATAAAATTTCTTGGCATCAAGAATTTATCTAAGTGCTAATGTTTAGTCGTATAGACTAAATTATATATAAATTTGGATGCATCATTTTCTGTGATTTCTTAAAGTTGCACCATTAGGTGTCTGATTTTTAAATAAAAGAGGGCCTTTTTATATTTTCTTTATTCTCTATATGTCTCCTCTTCACTTGGGCATAAATATGATTGATTGATCCGAGTAGACTCTTAGTCTAAGAAAGTATTAACCCCGGTAGGATATATGAGAGTATTAAACCTGGTAAGACATTTAGTCTAAGGGAATATTGATCCCGAATAAATGTATATATTAGTAGATTTGGTCCGAAGAGATATTTAGTCCGATTGGATGTTGGATCCGACTTTGAGTATATGAACATACTTCCATGTAGAGAGGGACACATGTCGGAAAATGATACTTGAGATTTTTATTAATGTATACGGGATAATCGATCCAAATATAATGTCAAATAAAAGGCCATTTACTAATGAAATGGGATATTATAGCTGAGACATAATATAATAAGCCGTTACGAAAGGCTTATATATTTAACTTGAATGGACGTTACTAGACCAAATATATGTCACATGTTTGTTCAAAGTGAACTTTATTCCGATAGCATATTTGCGTATATTGCTCTTAGAAAAGTGTCATTCTCGACTCAGACATAAAACTCTTTTTTTTCTTATTATGGGATTCTTGACTCTAACATAGAGTTCTCGTTCCTTTTTGTGTACGTGTAGCATATGTATTAAAGAAATGGTTCAACACTATTTGAAGTGTGTATGCTTGATATGAGCAAGGCAACTGACTGAGTTTAAGATGGTGATAAATGATGTTAGAATACTCTCCGGAATTCTATCTCCCAAGGCAATCAACTACTTGTATTACTTCTTATAATGTGAGGTCAAATCGACTAATCTTTAAGTATATATAGTCCCCTAGTGTTCGAGTTTTGAGGTTGTGAACTCGAACACTGAAATCATAATTTGGCAGTCTCCAGTTTAATAGTCCCTAGTAAGATATCTAGTTCCGATGTTGATGGACTTTTAAGTAGTTCGGTTCTTAGAAAGGGAAACAAATGGACGGTACCAGAGCTCTTTTTATCAAATATTTTTTACTATGGCCGAAAACTACGAAGGTTCCTAAATATTATCGGGGATCATGCCATATATTGATTTGAGCTAGTCATGTTGGCTTTGATGAGTTTTCAATTTAGAGCCTTTTTATCGAGTAATTTTCACTGCTCTCTTTATGAATTTCTCGCATCACATATTCTGTTTTTCTGGGTCCTTGGCATTTAGATTTGGGACCCTTGAATATTGTCCAATATAATTCTCCATCAACAAGGTAATATGGGGTGATGTATACTCGAAGTTGTCGAAACGTATCCTTGTCTTCAGGTGAAGTCTCATTTTACAAGTAATTAATGAATTAATTATGCCAGTTCCAAATTGAAACAGTCGAGCTTACCTCATTTTAATTGATGATAAATCAGGGATCGTCTGAATAAGGGATGACCCGATCCCGAGACTGTATGACCCAGAACAACAATTTTCAATTAGAACTCAGAGTTGTTTTCGAATTCAGTGATATCAGAAGTAGATCCTAGACTAGTAATGTCGCCCAAATTCACACCACTGATTGGGATTGTGAAGCGGTCGTTGCAATTATAATTAGCCGACGTGAGTCAGGGTCCCTAGAGAGCGTATATTGGATTAGGTATATATCTAGAATAAGTGTATGACATGCCCAAATTGAACTTCCACATACTTGGTTGTTTCTTTCTATTTCTAATTTTTATGATATTGTTTGTAAATGAAAAGTGAGAGAACGATATTTTTGGTGTTGTTGTTTTTCAAGTTTATAAAAGATCTAGGGTCGTGACTTCCCCTTAGGTGGTTACCTAACTGATTGTGGGCTTTAGAGCAGGTTTGATTGGTCGAGGTGTAATATAGCAATCACACGCTATTAGTCACTCGATACCTCTCAGTAGTTAGAGTGGTTTTGACCAATTTGGCTTTCTCAAGTCCAAATGTGTAATTCACAAAACTAGTGATAGATGCTCAAGTCGGGTCTTACTATCTCTAGATTCGACCCTTTAATTGGGGCTATCAATTTCTTGAGTTCACCTCAGTTCCTTGTTAGATAAGTTTTCCTAGACTTAGTGTCTCTTTCTCAAGTAGAGACTAGGTCAATTAGGCTTGAATCAATGTTTGCAACCATTGATTCTAAAATTCAAGCAAGAAATAGGCTAAATATCACTCACCCAATCACAAATAAGCCCTAAATTAAACACCCATTAGGTACCCACACTAATGTTGGGTCACAATCCTAACTAAGAAATTAGCTACTCATAGATAAAATTAAAGAAACTAAAGAAGAATATAAGATTAAACTCATAATAGATGATAAAGGGAAGAAAATCTAATGTTAAAATGACAAACTATTACAAAGTTACCCTAAACAGTAAAGGAAAAACGACTATCTATCTTTTGGTTTTCAAACTTAACCTAAATTTGACAAAAAGATCTATTTATACCCACCTAAAATTATCAGATAAAATTACCCATGCGGAGGTTTTGCGGATGCACAATTCTGTGTGTGGTCCGCACTTTGAAGATGGCCTGACAGGATGGACTTTTGTGGCCGCACAATTCTGAGTTGCGGCCGCACTTCTTTAGATTTTGCGGACCGCACATTTCTGCGTGCGGCCGCACTCTTGAGCTTGAGCTTGACATGAGAGGTTTCTGCGGACCACAAATTTCTGAGTCCGGCCGCACTTTTAAACTTTGCAGTCGCACAAAAATAGTGTGGTCTGCACTTCTTCAGGGACCCAAAATACCATCATTTTGAACCTCGTCTTCTGTGGACGCATAATAATTGTACGGTCTGCACTTTGCACATTTTGCTTTATTTTAGTCCTTGACCAAATTTACTCCTACTTGAGTTGATTTTCATCTCTTTGGCATTTTCCAATTCTGCTGCAAGAAATCACATTTCATTAGTTCTCAGGAATACCTTTAAGCATTTTTGAGCTAAAACGAAAGTAAAAGAGAGCAATTAAGTAGTCAAAATCCCTACTTATCAACTCCCCCAAACTTAAGATTTTGCTTGTCCTCAAGAAAAATAGGTAATTCCCACATCCACAAGAAAATAGTTGTTTCAGCTGGCCTAAGTTGAATCAAACACACATCAATTGGGACCAACAATTACCTACACACTCATGAATTATCAACAAAGTCATGTTTTGAATGTTAAAACACAAATATCTCTAATGTGACACTTGAGCATCAAGATTTGACTTTATTCTTTTTCAAGAAAGTTCGCACTTTTATGTAGGTCACAGTGGATCCCAAAATTCTCCTCCTATACTCTCTGTAAGCTCATATTAATCAAGAATGTAACACTCAATTCAATAACATGTGAAAGGATCTCTCATCACTCTCAAAAGAATGTCATATGTACGGCTCTAAGTACCATATTCTTGCCCTTCATGTAGATCACCACTAATGTAAGCTTACTCGGCTTGAAATCACGTAGGGCTTTTTTGGCATGTAATGAAGGCTTTTGGACTAAGGTGTGAAATGTTGGAACAAAACAGGTTCAACTTTCCTTAAGCACTCCATTTTTTTCTTTTTGGCTCATGCTTTGACGACTCTTTGAGTCATCTTCTTTTTCCTTAGGGGAATTATAGAGACTTGAAATCACTCTTTCTAGGTCATGATATTCATATTCTCCCTCTTTGTTTTCTCCATGCTTTGCACTTTTGCTTTCTTTTGAATTCTTTCAACCCTTCACATTATTCACTTTTTTTGTGTTTGTATTTTGTTCTTTCTTTCTTTTTCTTTGCTTTTCCTTTTCTTCATTTTTTTATTCTTTTTGTTCCTTGATACCACTTTCAAACTCCTCGTCTCTCCCCCAAACTTATGTTTTCACCATTTTTTTCTCATGAGTGCTAAGGAAAGATCGGGTGCCAAGAGAGGGTCACTATAAACGGGTAAAGGCTTGTAATACGGTTATCGAATGAAAAAGGCTTTAGGCTCAAACGGGTAGATTAGGTATATTATCATTTGTGAGCCATGGAAATTTCAAAACGGGTCAATGAGAGCCTACAATCACTTCTCAAGCCAAGCAAAACTTAGAATTTCGCCTAGAAACATATTCGGGGCAAGTTCTGGACCATTCGCACGGGTACTTGGACTTGTAACAAAATATCTCACCTTTGACACAATCGGATTTTTAAATAGAATAGAGTTGAGGGCCCAAAACAACCGCATTCAAGATTTAAAATTGTTAATGGTTCAACTAAACCACTCGATGATTGCCTAAGTCAACAAAAGAGTCACAAGGTCACTAACTAGAGCCATTTCTTTCCAAAAACTTTTTTTAATCATAAGCGCGTAGTTAAGTGTGGTGGTACCAAGTGAAGCATGCTTGACCTTTATTTATTCATTACTACTACTTTTTAAACCTAAAACATCAAAAACGGACTCAATACCTTAAGAAGGTTGTCACGCCATCCATTGTTCGGAAGAGCCACCCGGTTCACATAAAACCCACCTTTGGAAAGCACCGTGGAATTAAGAAAATAAAAGGATTATTTCCCACTTAAACATAAAAATATGCTACCAAATCAAAAAGAAGCTATTAAAGTAAATAAGAAGCAAGACTACTAAGAAATCAAAATAAAAAAGCTATAAAATAAACTACTGAAGGTAAGGCAAATGAATATACAAACCGAGGGGAATATAATATATACATCAAAAGAGAGGGAGGAATATATACATAATAAATGAGAAAGTAAAGATAAAATAAAAAGAGTATTAAAGTTATTACAAGACAATGTCATCAAATCAACCCAACCAAAATAGACCCCCCCCTCCCCCCCCCTGAATAAAAGTGAGCATTGTCCTCAACGCTTAGAAAAAATCAAAATAAGGAAGGACAGAGAGTAAAGAAAACTCCCTATGTGGTCTCAGGATGAATGGAAGCATCACTACCCTCGAGCTCCTCCAAATGGATCTAATCGTCCTCAGGTTGCGGAACAACAGGGTTGGTGAACATATGAAGCACCTCCTGGCAGTGTGGGCAGTAAGGTCTGGCTTGTCAATTGGTCAGCTGGTGCCTCTGTTCTTGGTGCTTCTGGGACTGCTGGTACTGATGGATCTGTCTCCATCAGTAGGTCAAATGGTAAATCACTAGTTGCTGCAATCTTTGTCACCTCCTTTCTGAATCTCTCCACTGATTTCATTGAAGCCTGGGATTTACTCATCTTCTTTACTTGTTTGCCCAACTCCTCAATAGCTCCCCCATGTGCCACTAGTGTATCCATAATGGTCTTTTGGTTCTACAGAATCTTCTTCAATGTTTCCTCTACTGACGGAGGGACCTGTGGTACTATTGGGGTAGAAGATTGTGCTGCAACAACACTGGATATGTCCGACAACTCAAAAGTAGTTGTCTGCATCTAGTTGTTGAGACTTGCCAGTGTGTGGGAGACTCGCAGCGCAGTGAGTGGATATGTGGAAGAGGCAGGCACTGACATTGATGCTGATGGTCTAGAAGATGGAGGTGGTGTCATGTCAGTTGTCTCGGTGGAAGGATCGGCTGTTGTGGAAGGCATGGGAGTTGTAGATGGCTCAGCAGCAGAATCTGTAACCACCACCGATGGCTCATCACACTGGCCAACGGTGGTTGTTTCCTTACCCTTTAGCTTTGGGTTGTACGCACCTTGAAAGGAGTACCATGAGAAAGGTTTTTTGGCCCTCACCTTTGTATCAACACTCCTCGACTCCACCTTTGCATCTGTGAAGTATTCAGTGAGGGTGTTGGGATATGGGTAGGAGCTTTCACCTTTTCAAACAACCACTCACATGTTGGCCGACATGATGGCACCCACACTGATTGGGTACCCGACCATGATAGAAGCCACCAAAACTGCTCGGGGGATTCAGAGATTGTTCTCATTCCTACTTGGGTTAATGCGGCTGCATACAAAAGTTTTCCACCCTTTTGCTTCAAAGTTGAGGGTGGCCCGTGTAGTATAAAAACCTATTGTAATCCACGGTGGTGGTGGTCCTGGAGCAGCAAAAATCTCAGTTAGCCAAGGGCGAGCTGCATCACCCATAGCAAGCTTCTCCATGCACTCGATAGCCTCAACCTCGTCGAATCTCAGGTATGTGTTCAGAGTGCACTGGTCAAATATAACCTTCAAGTTTCTCACTTTGGTACCCTTCTTGATGTGTTCCATATTGTCATAAAACTCCCGTACCAAGTGCTCTTTTGCATCCATAACAGGCTGGGTGAACCACATCTACCCCTCTCGCTCCCAGAACTACTTAAGGACATTTGGATTGTATCTATCCAAATCCTTCAATAAGAAGTGTCGCTCAAATGTGTGCGATCTCTGGGGCCACCACTCTATGAATTTTATGAAGGAAGTCAAACTCACGAACCTATCTTCCCATGCTTCCTTTTCCTTCGACCTCTCTAGGCCGCCCATTCTAGTGTCACCTCCCCTACCATCATCAGGAACATCATCATCATCTACTACAATTGGGGCAGAAGGAGAGAGTGTAGAGGAGGGCTCTGGACCCTGGCTACCGGCATCAAAACCCTCAGAAGTACTTGTTGTGGTGGAGGGTTTATTGCGCAATTGATATCTCCCAGTGGTTTGTGGTGGTTGGGACAGGGCCTTAGGATGGAGCTCCACTAAGTGACCCTCAGAGGCTTCCCTAGACGGGGCATATGAGCTAGATTCTGAGGGCTCTGTGGCCCTACCTCTCCCAGCGGTCGGCTTTTTGGATATGGATTTTGATTGCACTCCCAGAGGGTGAGTGTCTTTTCCTCGGCCTCGGGAGGGTTCACCTCTCCCTTTAGATGTATCACCTTTACCTCGTGATCGAACCATTATCTATAATACTTGTACATAAGTCAGTTACAGTTCAAAACACTAGTAACAGATGCAGTAAAATACTGTTCAAGAGAGACAGTGCGGACCGCACAAAATTGAGTGCTGCCGCAGACTGCCATGTGCGGACCACACAATTTCAAAGTGCGGTCGCACATCCTGAAGTGAGGACCCCACAATTCCAGGTTCAGACTACTGGGTCTCCGATGTTCCAAAGTGCGGTCGCACAGATTTTTCCGCGGCCGCACAATTATGAGTGCGGTTCGCACCTTTCATGCTATACATTTGCCCTAATTGAGAATGTGCAGACCGCACAATTTTGTGTGCGGCCACACATATTTTTCCGCGACCGCACAATTTTGAGTTCGGTTTGCACTTTTCATGCTATACATTTGCCCTAATTGAGAATCTTCAGACCGCACAATTTTGTGTGCGGCCGCACAATTTGAAATCACACGGCACTGACGTTAGGTTTTGCAATTTTTGCACAATTTAGACATGGTATTTTGCAAATTAAACATGATGAATGATCTACTCAGTCACAAATGAACACACATGACATTACCCACACAATTTCAAGCACGCATGAAGAACATTTGACATTTTAGGCCTCAAAATAACTATACTAAGTAAGAAAAAAAATTAAGAAAAATTGAAAACATGGATTGAATGTAACGACCCGACCGGTTGTTTTGAGATCCAGCGCGTTGCTCAGCAGTTGGGAGTCACGAACAACTTCATTTCAGGTATATTGACTTGTGCATATGGTCGGAATTGAAATTCAGGAAGATCGGAGTTGAATTTAAAGGAAAATTCTCATTTCAGAAGTCTTCAGTTGAAGAAATCGAGTAAAGCTGGGATTTTTAGTAAACGAACTCGGAATCAGGATCTGAAGGTTTCAGCAAGTTCGTATGATGATTTCGGAGTTGGGCGTATGTTCGGAACGGGTTTTGGATAATCCGGGAGCAGTTCAGCATATATTGTGGAAAGTCAGTATTTTAAGGAAATTTTCTAAGTTTGACTTGAAGTACATTTCAATGATATTGATGTCCGTTTGGGATTCCGAGTCTGGGAACAGCTATGCATGGTGATTCTGAAGTTGGGAGCGCGATCATAAGTTAATTCGGATATTCGGAAGTCAATTTATGGTCGTTTGGCTAAAGATAGAAAATTGAAGGTTTTTGAAGAATTCGACCGGAAATAAAAATTTTGATATCGGGGTCGGAATGTGATTTCGGAAGTTGGAGCAGGTCCGTAATGTCGAATATGACTTGCCTTCAAAATTTGAGGTCAATCGGACGTGGTTTGGTAGGTTTCGGCATCAAATGTGGAAGTTAGTAATTTCCAAGTCCATAAAGTTGAATTTCGGTGCGATTAGTGATTTCAGCGTTGTTTAAGATGATTTGAAGCCCCGATCAAGTTCGTGGGATATTATGGGACTGAGTCGTGTGTTTGGACAGGGTCCCGAGGGCCTCGGGTGTGTTTCGAGGTGGTTTCGGGGCATTTCAGGTTGAATTGTTGTTGCTGGTTTTCTGGTGTTGATGGTGTTCTATGCGATCGCAGCCTTTGCTTTGCGATCGCAGAGAAGGAATTGAGGGGCAGTGGTTTTGGTCTATGCGATCGCGGATTTTGGTGTGCGATCGCGGAGAAGGTATGGGCAGAGCAGTGCGATCGCAGGCCTGCTACTGCGTTCGCAGAAGAGAGCGAGTGAGGGTACTGGAGATGACCAGTGCGACCGCAGGTCTGTTGGTGCGATCGCGGAGGAGGGTCCTGGGTGGCCTGTGCGATCGCAGAGAAGGCCTGTGCTGGGCAGAATGATATTTAGCGGGTTTTGGCCATTTTAACTCATTTTACATATGCCATGGACGGATTTTGAGAGCATTTCAAGGAAGATTTCAACCAAGCTTTAGAGGTAAGATCATTCTACTTATTTCCAAGTTAGATACAAGATTATTACATGGATTAGAACACGAAAATTAGGGAAAATTTGTGGAAAAATTAGAATTTTGAAGAAAACCTAGAAATTTGGAAATTTGGATTATAGCCACGAATTGAGCATGAATAATTGAGTAAAAATGTGTAATTGAATTAGTGAAGCTTTGGGTAGAGATTTTCTTCAAGAAATTTCGAGGTCCGGGCACGTGGGCCCGAGGGCATTTTGGTCATTTCATTGAGCCGGGATGAGGAACTTTGTAATTTGAATTGGTTACGATCTATTGAGTATATTTTCATTGAATTATCGTTATTTGGATAGTTTGGGAGCGTGCGCATCCATTTTTAGTCGTCGTAGAGGCTTGGAAGTCGGTGGTGAATCTTCGGAGCGAGGTGAGTCTCCTTTCTAATCTTGTAAGATGGAATTGTCCCCTTAGGTGTTCTACATGCTATATGTAATTGTTTGCTGGGGCTACGTACGTACCTAGTGACGAGAGTCCGTACGTAGCGGCTACTATTGTTATGTCCGGGTAGTTAGGCCCCACATCATGCCCTGTATACTTCTTGTAATGAATTATATGTATGTTATAATATCCTGTTATGTGGTTTTGTTTCTCTGAGATTTATGGATTTTAAAATAATATGGAAGGAAAATTGTTTTCACGGAAAAATATTATGAAATAAATTGACTTACGGGAAGTAATATGAAAGAAATTATTTATGGAAAGTATTATGAAAGG
This sequence comes from Nicotiana undulata, assembly GCA_005239495.1. Classification (NCBI taxonomy): domain Eukaryota; kingdom Viridiplantae; phylum Streptophyta; class Magnoliopsida; order Solanales; family Solanaceae; genus Nicotiana; species Nicotiana undulata. Next base: position 18,598 of record ML290624.1, on the reverse strand, counting down.
AAAAGAAATGACTTATAAGTTTTGTACTCATGTAAGATATTATTGTTTCCCCGAGGTTTCATTTACTTAAATAATGGGAAAGGGTTGTGGTGAAACGAACTTTGCGTTCTGTGTGCGCATGTTGTCGCTTCGTAATTTACATCCCGCGAGCGATATGTAATTTACTTCACTCTTATGGGAGCGGGCTATACACCACGGCGGATTTATAGTGTACTCTTGGTACGGGCCGGTCGATCCCCGGCAGTGCACATGGAACTAATTAAGAATGCACTCTTGGTACGGGCCGGTCGATCCCCGGCAGTGCATGGACGAAGTTATGCTATGATATGATTTGATTACACTGTAAGCATGCACTCTTGGTATGGGTTGGTCGATCCCTGGCAGTGCATAGTTGTTCTTGACATGATTATTGGTAAGCATGCACTCTTGGTACGGGCCGGTCGATCCCCGACAGTGCATAGTTGTTCTTGATATGATTACACTGTAAGCATGCACTCTTGGTACGGGCCGATCGATGCCCGGCAGTGCATAGCTATTCTTCCTTATGTCTCCGGCTGGTTGTCTTGCTCCTGTGTGCGCATGACTGTTTGGTACCCTTTTTCGTGATTTATGATTTGACAGATGTTTGGGAAAGGAGACAGGTGAGTTGTTACTGCTTTCAATATTTACTTGGAAACTCTTAATTCTCTTCACAATTGGGTGCACTATTTACATGTCTACTGCTCTCCTTATATCTTGTTTTATACTATTACTGTTGGACCTTAGTGAGTATCGAGTTGACCTCTCGTCACTACTTCTTCGAGATTAGACGGGATAGTCACTGGGTACATATATATGTATATGTACTCATACTACACTTTCTATGCATTTTGTTGCATATGTACCTTTATAGTACAGTGGTCGATTTGGGGACTTATACGGGCTGCATTCATCCAGTGACGTTCCACAGCTGCCGGAGTCTCCCTTCTGTGTACTTATATTTTATATTTATTGCCTTTGTCCAATTTGTTTTCGGACAAGCGTTGTATAATTATATAAATTCTTAGAAATTGCTCATGGACTTGTGGCACCAGGTTCTGGGGATGTCTTGGTATCTCATTTTTTTTGTATTGAGTTGGTTTCTTGCCGTATTTAAACTACAAAATTTATTATTAAATAATGAAAATGCAAGAAGAGGCTTCGATTCTAAAATGTTAAACAGGAAAGTGTTCCAACTGATTAAGGGGTTGGCTTGCCTGACAGTGATGTCCAGCGCCATCACAACGCATAGGTTTTGGGTCGTGACAACGTGGTATCGGAGCTCTAGGTTCCCCTAGGTTTCACGAGTCATGAGCAACTCTAGTAGAGTCTTGCGGATCGGTACGGAGACGTCTGTACTTATCTTCGAGAGGCTGCAGGGCTGTTAGGAGTACTTCCCTTCTTGATATCTTATCGTGCGATTTGATTCCTCTCAGGCTTATGCCTATGTTTTTTCCTACTCAATCTTATACGTCGGTAAGCGCTTCCTATAATCGAGAGTTTGAGGAGTTGTAATGGGGCTACAGATGCGGTGCGTGATGTTCTTCATGCATAGTCGAATGGACTGTTGTTATCGCTCGACAGAAGAATATGATGTTATTTCAGCTCAGTAGCTGTGTTTCTGAGAGCCTTGAGGCTATGCTCGGATAGTGATGATGTTTCGATTGGTTATCGCGCGATGTTGATATGGAGGTAGAATGCTTGCCCATGTGTTGGGAGTGATGAATGGCTTGAAGGGAGGTCTTCTCAGAGTGTGGTTTCGAGATTTCGGTATTTTTAGTTCCGGTAGAGGAAAGGCATTTGGATTATGAATGGTCCGGTTTGGGTTGATAAAGTATCGAGGCTGGGTGTCATTGGGAAAGGTGGAATATTCACCTGTTGTGTGGTATCGTCGTTTGATCAAATAGAATATGTTAAATTCGTCGGTGTTATAGCTCTTAGGTCGCATGGGGTTAGAGTGTTGTGAAGCAGTATTGAGGAAGCGGTTGTCAGAGATCGTGGTGTGTAGTGGTTCAGAATTGAACAATTACTTTTAATGAAGGCGGCTCGAGGAAGATGATCTTCGTAAAGATTTAAAGTTGTGGGGATCTATCGGTTTAAGAGCTACGTAGAGTGTTATTGAATTGAGGCAGCAAGTGGGCACCATTCGACGGAGGAAGATATGTGAGAAGTGCTGGGCGGTGGTGCCAATTCTAAAAGATCAGGTGTAAGGAGAGGAAGTCAGGTAACGCTTGAGGGAATAAGTTGGACCAAATGGGAGAGCGGCAGCATAGCGGTGAATCAGAAGATGTAGTAGTGCAGTTAGTAGATGTCCAGGAGGAGCGGACGGATTGGTAAGGTTGGTAAATGGGTACATGCTCAGGATGGGGGTCTTGGTATTGTAGAAAGAGCGAAGCATAGCGTAATGGTAGGCGTCAGTTGGCTAGTTTCCTCGGGTGGGTTGTCTTCTATGAGTAGGTTAGCGCTTGTAGGGTTGGTATGTTCTGTGCGGAGTCCTAGTGGCTAGTCGGTAGGAGGTAGAATGTGTGAATGGTGTTAATATTTAAGGGGGGCTAACAGGAGAATTCAGAAGAATTGGATGGATTGGTGGAACAAGGTCATGTCAACAAAGGAGAAAGGATCTCAGCAGGGTCTAGAGCGGTGCAAGAAGTAGCTTCGGGCTAAGTGGGGGAGTCCCACCACCTGTAGTTGGGTCGTAGGATTGTGCTCTCATGGGATTGCGGATTTGTCGGCGTATCGACAAGATGTTACAACTAAGAGAAAGGAGTGAGGCGGTAATTGAGCATGGCATGTGATAAAAATGCGCGAAGTTGAGCCTATTGGACCAGGGCTAGGCTTTGGAAAATTTAGAATTTGTGCTTAAGGCATAGGCAAGTTGTAAGGGAAGTGACTTAGTCACGTGCTTCATTGAGAGCATATTCATGTGCTAGAACAGCCTTGGGGTTGATTGTATTCTAGGCAAGTCAGAGTGGGTGACTCTCAGTAGATTGGTCCTAATGAATTCGAAAGTTAGAGAATGCGGTGTTTAAGAGTTTCAGGCAACAGTACAATTAAGAATCGACCTTCTGTAGTATAGTCTCTAAGAGGAAGGAAGATGGTTGGAGTGTTCTATGTTATTTCAGCACGCTGGATAGTATCAGAGGAGTGAGAGAAATAGACTCCAGGTTGTAGAAAGATTATATGGAGGGTTGTGAGACGAGTTGCGGGATTTAGGTAGCATGGTCTCGTGAATCAAGGTCACTCAGGATGAGTGAGGGTTGAGATGCTATGAGTTGAAAGAAGTTACTTCGGTATGATTGAGTACGTGTATGGTTTGTGCAGATGTGTGTGGGGATCGTCGGCCGTCGTAATAGATTTCATTTGGAAGCATTCAAGTGCTATGGCATGTCAGGTGTAGGTGGATCCCGGAATGTTTATGGTGGTTCAGACCACAACTTAAGGATTTGCATGTATTGTGATTGTGAGAGCTCACTTGTGTGTTGTTATGGTTCTCATGAATTGAAGCAAATAAAAGGTTTCTATATGTGATGAAGTGTTCACCCTGTTAGTGGTTCAGGAGTTATGATGGAACTTCCTATGCTATTCAAAATTGGCATGTTATGTGCAATACGCAGTATGTAACTGGAAGTAAGAATCAAGATTGCGGTTCGGTGTTAACAAGGATGTCATTAGCTCAGGGGAGCAAGAACAAGGGATTTGAATGTCTAGAATAAGCTGATGTTGTCTTCAGTGTCACCTGAGATCGGTGTTTGGAGAAAGAGACTTGGGGTCCTGATTACGGGTCCTTGAATTATTTTACAGCCTTAGGATGGTCGGTGGTATGGATGTGTATACTTGTTGCCATGTGTGGAAAGTCGTGGGAGTGTGACCACGGGTGTGTAAGTGTGACCTGTAGTCACCTGATTGATTGCAGATTTAAACTAAGTATAAGGAAGTATAATATTGCTTATTTGACTCAGTTGGTTGTGGACTGTGGGGTGTTTACCTCGGCTATGATGGTTGTCCTTGTGTGTATAAGAAAAAGAAAGCGGGTTATTTTGACCCAGGTAAGGCTATCAGCCTAGTTCAATGCGAGCAGAGTCGGCTTGAAGTGAGTGAATGGACTTAAACAAGATTTTGGGCTTCATGCGAGTCAGAGGTGTTAATTTCAGTATGGCACTCCTCAAGGAGGGGCATTGGGATATCAGGTGTTGTCCCGTCTTCGTCAAATTCATGTGATATTGTGATTGTGTCGTGTGAGTAGTGAAACGACTAGATAATTTCTTATGTGTTGAGGTTCTGCGTAGGGACGAGGTTATGTGAGCAGGATGGCTCCTGAGATTCAGATTATATATCGCACCTCAGTCGTGCTGGATTTTTTGTAGCATGTGGCTCTATCAGTCTCCCCAGAATGGTATTATGCACTTAGCGTGCTTGTGACCGATATTCAGTGATTTGTAATAGTAAGCAATTCAGCTCTGTGTATATATTTCTTTATGTAAATTCTATGATGGGATCGGGTGGCACGGCGCCACGGGTAGGTTATTTGGATCGGGGTGCGCGCCGCAACAGTGTGATGTTGAGCAAGACTCCTATAATGATTATTCTTGTGTTTTACTTCCTATTTCTCTGAGGAAAGTTCATATTTATAGCGTGAGTCGGGTAGTCCCTTCCTGATGTCGTTTTCTTATGTGTCGTGTTCGAATTATGGCCTATTGGCGCATTGTGGCATCGTGTGGGACTGTTGGTTATGCCTGGGATGATTGGTTATCTAAGCAGTTCGTACTGGGTGAGACGAGATTATAAATTTGTGATCGGTGTGTTAGGACTATGCAAGTATATTACAGGACAATCACCATCATTGGTTGTAATGGGATGATGATCTTAGTCAGCAGGAAGGATTTCAATGTTTAGTTAACTTTGCAGTTGGTTAGGAATTTCTACACATTTCCTCCACTGTGGTGGTATCCTCAGCGTTATAGCAAAATGTATGAATGTAACTTATCAGGTGCTTTGAAAGCATCAAGGTCGCAGAATTTTGGCTATTAAGATCCAGGTAGCGTCATTGTGGTAAGATAATGGATCGGGCGGTGTATGTTGCTGCTTCAGCAAGGGCATGCAGTTGTGTTCTGGTGCCTCGTGTGGTAGTTGATTCGGTGTTCAAATGTTAGAAACAGGCCTGGCAGAGAATTTCAGATGTTAGAACTAAGTTCGGAGCTTATTGTATGAATAAAGGAGGATATATTCATATTTGATCAAGCTTATGTGCTCAACTGGGTTATGGTAGCACGGGCAGGTGCACGAGGTGTTAAACAGTGATTCTAGGTAATTCTGGGGCAGTTCCTGGCACATTCGAGGACGAACGTCTGTTTAAGCGGGGGAGAATGTAATGACCCGACCGATCGTTTTGAGATCCAGTGCGTCACTCAGCAGTTGGGAGTCACGAACAGCTTCATTTCTGGTATATTGACTTGTGCATATGGTCGGAATTGAAATTCAGGAAGATCGGAGTTGAATTTAAAGGAAAATTATATTTTCAGAAGTCTTAAGTTGAAGAAATCGAGTAAGGCTGCGATTTTGAGTAAACGACCTCGGAATCAGGATCCGAAGGTTCCAGTAGGTTCGTATGATGATTTTAGACTTGGGAGTATGTCCGGAACGGTTTTTGGATAACTCGGGAGCAGTTTAGCGTATATTGTGGAAAGTCAGTATTTTAAGGAAATTTCCTAAGTTTGACTTGAAGTACATTTCAATGATATTGATGTCCGTTTGGGATTCCGAGTCTGGGAACAACTTCGTATGGTGATTCTGGAGTTGGGAGCGCGATCGGAAGTGAATTCAGATATCCGGAAGTCAATTTAAGGCCGTTTGGCTAAAGATAGAAAACTGAAGGTTTTTAAAGAATTCGACCGGAAATGGAAATTTTGATATCGGGGTCGGAATGCGATTCCGGAAGTTGGAGCAGGTCCGTAATGTCGAATATGACTTGCCTGCAAAATTTGAGGTCAATCATACGTGGTTTGGTAGGTTTCGGCATCAAATGTGGAAGTTAGTAATTTCCAAGTTCATGAAGTTGAATTTTGGTGCGATTAGTGATTTCGGCGATGTTTAAGATGATTTGAAGCCTCGAGAAAGTTTGTGGGATGTTATGGGACTGAGTCGTGTGTTTGGACGGGGTCCCGAGGGCCTCGGGTGTGTTTCAGGGTGGTTTCGAGGCATTTCGGGTTGAATTGTTGTTGCTGGTTTTCTGGTGCTGATGGTGTTCTATGCGATCGCAGTCTTTGCTTTGCGATCGCAGGGAAGGAATTGAGGGGCAGTGGTTTTGGTCTATGCGATCACGGATTTTGGTGTGCGATCGCGGAGAAGGTCTGGGCTGAGCAGTGTGATCGCAAGCCTGCTACTGCGTTCGCAAAAGAGAGCGAGTGAGGGTACTGGAGATGACCTGTGCGACCGCAACTATGTTGGTGCGATCGCGGAGGAGGGTCCTAGGTGGCCTGTACGATCGCAAAGGCTCTCCTGCGATCGCAGAGAAGGCCTGTGCTGGGCAGAATGATATTTAGCGGGTTTTGGCCATTTTAACTCATTTTACATATGCCATGTACGGATTTTGAGAGCATTTCAAGGAAGATTTCAACCAAGCTTCAGAGGTAAGATCATTCTACTTATTTCTAAGTTATATACAAGATTATTACATGGATTAGAACATGAAAATTAGGGAAAATTTGTGGAAAAATTAGTATTTTGAAGAAAACCTAGAAATTTGGAAATTTGGATTTTAGCCACAAATTGAGCATGAATAATTGAGTAAAAATGTGTAATTGAATTAGTAAAGCTTCGTGTAGAGTTTTTCTTCAAGAAATTTCGAGGTCCGGGCACGTGGGCCCGAAGGCATTTTGGTCACTTCATTGAGCCGGGCTGAGGAACTTTGTAATTTGAAATGGTTATGATCTATTGAGTATATTTTCATTGAATTATTGTTATTTGTATAGTTTGGGAGCGTGCACATCAATTTTTAGTCGTCGTAGAGGCTTGGAAGCCGGTGATGAATCTTCGGAGCGAGGTGAGTCTCCTTTCTAACCTTGTAAGAGGGAATTGTCCCCTTAGGTGTTCTACATGCTATATGTAATTGCTTGCTGGGACTACGTACGTACCTAGTGACGAGAGTCCGTACGTAGCGGCTACTAATGTTATGTCCGGGTAGTTAGGCCCCACATCATGCCATGTATACTTCTTGTAATGAATTATATGTATGTTATAATACCCTGTTATGTGGTTTTGTTTCTCTTAGATTTATGGATTTTAAAATAATTTGGAAGGAAAATTGTTTTCACGGAAAAATATTATGAAATGAATTGACTTACGGGAAGTAATATGAAAGAAATTTTTTATGGAAAGTATTATGAAAGGAAAAGAAATGACTTATAAGTTTTGTACTCATGTAAGATATTATTGTTTCCCCGAGCTTTCATTTACTTAAATAATGGGAAAGGGTTGTGGTGAAACGAACTTTGCATTCTGTGTGCGCATGTTGTCGCTTCGTAATTTACATCCCGCGAGCGATATGTTATTTCCTTCACTCTTATGGGAGCGGGCCGTAAGCCACAGCGGATTTATATTGCACTCTTGGTACGGGCCGGTCGATCCCCGACAGTACACAAGGAACTAATTAAGAATGCACTCTTGGTACGGACCGGTTGATCCCCGACAGTGCATGGACGAAGTTATGCTATGATATGATTTGATTACACTGTAAGCATGCACTCTTGGTACGGGCCGGTCGATCCCCGACATTGCATAGCTGTTCTTGACATGATTATTGGTAAGCATGCACTCTTGGTACGGGTCGGTCGATCCCCCGCAGTGCATAGCTGTTTAACCAAAAAATGAATTCTTTTGACTAAAGCTTAATTTAGGAAAAACCCGGGTTACTGATAATCGAAATAACCAAATAAAGAGTGAATAGCAATAATTTTGAGAGCAAAAGAATAAAAATAGCTTTTTAGTCCCCCAAAATCAGATGATCCCTCTTTCCTACATTTCATGTCCCTTTTATAGGGATATTCTCCTAGTACAACGTTTGTATTTCTGTCATAATAGCCTATTTAATGCTTCATTATTGAATTTATGAGGCGTTAAAATGATAAATAGTAATTGTTATTTTAGGAGTTACATAACGTACAGGACATTGATTGCTGATCTTTGGATCGGCCCATTATTGTGCCCGGATTCGCTGTGACCGTGCCTCTTCTTCTTTGATGATCTTTCCGTGGCTAATTTCTTGAATTGATCGTATCTATTTATCCCGTGTCCACGTGTGATGTTCTACTTATTCCATCTGGTTGGCTGAGTCATCCAAAATTTGTACACGTATAAGGCTATATTTTTTACCAATACAGATAGTCCCCCCACTTGCCATGTATTGAGCGTATAATACTTGGTAAGTGGATGTTCATTTATGGCGGGAATATTTTGCCGCCGCTTTACCTCGAAACCTTGTATTCTTTTATGGGCGTATGCATCGCACATCACTTCCATTTAATGCTTCTTCCACGTGCTCGTTTTTGATTGGTTTCTGAAATGACCCGGCGCCTTTTAGGGCTTTTTGCGGCTGCATCAGTCCCGAAGTGACACTTTTGATTATGACCTTCCATCATTGCCATTACATGTTTCGACGGTTGCCATTAAGTATAAATAGTCTTCTCCCTTTCTTCCTTAGCACGAAAAACTTCTATAACTTAATCATCTCTTTGTGAAAGAATTTCTTCCTAGATTTTATAAATATGTCTTCCTCAGGCCAACTTGAAAAAGTTATTGATGCTGAAGCTCTGGTTTCTTCTTCTGTTCCGACTAGGAGTCGAAGAGGTGGCCAATTAAGGAGCCTAGGACGTACCTCTATTAGAGGTTCTTCTTCTCCTTCCTCTGCTAGGTCGTTGTTTCTCTGAGAGGTAGATCTTCTCATTCTATTTCTAGGAGCAAGGATGACTTTCATGAACCCAGAGTTGATGAAATCATTCCTTCGGAGATAATCTTTCTAGAAGTGAATTCTCCTATTACCGAACAAGCTCATTCTCTGGATAGCATTGAGAAATACGCTACTATCACTATTGTAGGTCACATTCCCGTTGTTCGTAGGCAGTGTTTTTGGGAGTCTAATGTTCCTGTCCTTGTGCCAAGTAGTACTCAAAGGATTACGTCTTTTAAAACGGGTTTTTCTTAGGTCTTCACTTACTCTTTCACATTAGGATTTCAGCCTCCTGTTGATCCTGTGATCATAGAGTTTTGTCGCTTCTTTAATATTTGTTTAGGACAAGTTGGTCCCCTAGTATGGCGTGTTGTTGCCTGTTTGAGAGTCCTGGCTTCAAAGGTTTCCGTTCCTTATACACTTCATCATCTGCTGCATTTATATTCTCCTGCTTTATTCCGCCAAGGGGTTTTTACTCTGGTTTCCCGGAGCAAGAGGGTTCTAGTAACCCCCGACGATGATAAAGACAGAGGTTGGTACCTTAGGTACGTGGCTGTTCCCACTACTGTTTTAGTGGATGAGAATAATCTTCCCTTCCCTGAGAAGTGGAATCGTGCACGTAAGTACTTTGATTCGCACCTGTTTTATTTGTAATAAAATTGAATTTGTGTTTATAACACCGTATCTGTTTTCTTCTTATTTAAGGCAACTATGAATGTTGTCGAGAATATCTCCGACATCAGTGGTTGGGTAGGAAGAATGTTGACTGCTGCTCCTGCCGAGGAAAGATCCTGGAAGTACTTTTCGGCAAAGTACAAGTGGATTGTTAAGACCCATGGTAAGTAGAGTTTCTCTCATTCCTTTCTTTGCTTGAGTTTCTTTTTTTTTATTAACTCTTTTCCTTTTTCTGATATGGTTTTCTACCCGTGGGGCATCTTCATCACTTCCAAAGATGTCTTTGTCCCATGCTCAGAGTATTCTGACTAGTGCTTCGAAAAGGAAAACCCAGGATTCCCGCTCTGGATGGGAAGATGAGGGTGAAGAAGAGGGTGCTTTAGTGCACCGGGTGAGAAAAGGCGGGTAATTTTGGACGACGAGTCTACTCCCGCGCCTCTTTCTTCCGTGTTAGCCATCAGGACTTCTTCTTCTCGAGACCAATCTCAATCTCCATCTCGAGATCCCGCTGAGCGTCTATTTCATGAAGGGTTTGAAATGGACCCTGATGATATTCCTTTAGCTACCATCTACCCGCATTTTGCTGCTATTTCAACCCAGGTTACTGCTGTTGTTTCTTCTTCAATTCCTATTGCCTCTTCAGTTTCCCCTTCTTCCGTCTCTATTGATGTGCCCGCGACTCTTTTGGCTCCCGTCCCTTCTGTCTCTTCTGTTGCCCCTTCAGTCCCTGCTTCCATGCCTTCTATTATAGAAGAAGGGTCTTCCAGCAGGGGGATGAGAAGGGTCATGATTGAGGTTCCAACTGGTGGTAGCCTCTTTAATAAGATTAGCACCGGTGAGCCGGAAATGTGGCTCAAGCCTTTAATTGGCCTTGACAAAAGAGCCAAACTCGACAGCCATGCATCTCTCACTTGGGCTAATGAGGTGGTACACAATTCCTTGAAGGTATATACTTAATCTTTTGCACATATGTTGTTTTAATTAACAGTTTAACATTTTTAATTGTTTTACTGTTTTTGCAGACACATCTTATTGGTTTGGAGCTTATGAAAAGAATATCTAATTATGAAAAAGAGTTGCAAGTGCTGCGTGGGCTGGACGATTTTAAAGCACAGTATGGAAGTCTTCAAATAGAGATGGAATCTTTGGAAGATGAGAGAGATACCTTAAAGGAGCAGCTGAAGATTGTCAAAGGAGAGTTAGTGGTGGAGAGGGCTTCGTCCAGTCAAGCTCATAAAGATAAAGATGTTCTTGAATCTTCTTTTGTCGAACAACTGTCAAAAGCCACGGAAGAGGTCCTATATTTGAAGGACTTACTGGGACAAAAAGAAGAATACTCTGGAGAACTCGTGCGTAATCTTTCCCAAGTCCAAGAAGATCTTCGTGAAGCTTTGGCGAGGGCCCAGAATCTGGAGGAGTCAGTCGCACCTTTGAAGGTTTCCCTCGAAGCTGCTGAAGCTGAGAATGACAACTTGAAGACTGAACTTCAGGTGTGGTCGAGAGATTATAATGAGATTGAAGAGTCAACAGTTGTTGAAGTGAGTTGGGCATATATGAATGCTCGCCATGACACGGTGATGGAGATGAGTCAAGTAGGCTTCGATCCTGATGCTGAGATTGCAAAATCTATAGAAGCCATAGATAAGACTCAGCAAGGTCTTGACCTTTCTCCAGCTGATGAAGCAGCAGACAACTCTCTGGAAGAAGAAACCAGCTCTCCTCCTTCTCCTCAAGAATGAAGACTCTTTAGTCATTTCTCTATCTTTTTTTTATTGGATTGGTGTAATTACTCCCAGCTCCATCGGGAGTAAGTTTGAAATTTCTAAAGTCCCCAACTGACAACTTAGGGGCATCTAAAAAGAATGTACACATTACGCGGCTAAGTACTTAGTTTAATACTTAGTTTATTTAGCCGCTTTTATATCAATGTACTGCTTTCTTTTGAGACTTTTGTGAATTTCGAGCCTTAACTCTTTTACTCAAGTCTATTGCTTATGCTTTCGTGAGGTTTTTGTTCGTACCTTTTAGCTTTGCGTGCTTTACTTTGAACCCTTTTATGATGGGTGTAGTATAAGCTTTTTAGCCTCCGTTTATAAGAGGCTTTGTTTATGATTCAGGGCCCTTTTAATGTTTTAATGAAGAAGACGTCTCAACTTCATTGATAATGCAATAGAGTGATAGGGATTTTTCACATGTTTAAGAATGTTTTTGTGAGAGGTTTTTTCTTGAACTTTCACAACATTTTGCATGTGTTATGTTTGTCATCTAAAACTAATGTTGCAACTGTTTTGTTTTAACAGATTTAATAATCATTTGTATTTCGTAACTGTTTTTAGTAGATGACAGTTTTTTTGAATTAATACAAGGAAGTAACTGTTTTTCATTAGTAACAGTTTTCGTAAGTATTGGGTTTTTTCCCATGACTGTTTTATTTGCAACAGTTGTAAGTACGAGAGAAATGTATTGTAATCCGTAACTGTTTTATTTGATAACAGTTTTGAGAATATATACAAGGGTTTTGATCTTTCATCCGTAACTGTTTTTATTTGACTAACAGTTTTCTACTTGAGTACAAAGATTTCGTAACTGTTTTGATTATAACAGTTTTGGCTAAGTACAATGATGATGATCTTCTGTCCCTAACTATTTTAGATATAACAGTTTTTTGTATAAGAGATGTACATTTCTTCTTCGTAGCTATCATTTTGCCTTCTAACCTGAACATGGTTCGAGGGTTTTCAGAGTAGGCAATTCTTGTGCCGGAGTCTTCAATTTTTTTGCTCGTGTCACTTGACTTGTTGGGTGAATGGTTTTTTAGGCTCGAGCATTCTGACTTTTGGTAGTCTTTGCTTCTTCTTGGCCTTCCATATTATATAGTCCCCCAAGTGTTTGAGTATTGAAGAATGAGATCTCGAGCACTTGATTATTCCTTCCTTGTGGTCCTTTCCCTGAAAAAGGAAAACATTCCGGACTCGAAGGTATATATCTTTTTAGATGATGACTGCTTAACCCTTTAAAATATCCATCAGAAAGTGTAACACTAGACCGGGAATTATGTCNAATTTAACATGTGATACCTGACCGTGGGTACTTCTTTTGCTCAGAAATAGTATTTCTTCAGGTGGATGGCATTCCAACTTGTTGGTAAAATCCTGCCGTCCATGGCTTCCAATTCGTACGCGCTTTTTCCTGCTATTCCTCGGATATTATAGGGGCCTTCCCAATTAGGATTTAGTTTACCATTTCCTGCTTCCTTTGTTGATTGGAAGACCTTTTTGAGTACAAAGTCCCCAATTTTAAAATACCTGAGGTGAGCTTTGCGGTTGTAGTATCGCTCTATGATTTGTTTTTGAGCTGCCATCCGTATTAAGGCCGCATCTCTTCGTGATTGGAGTAGGTCTAGATTAGTTTGGAGTTCGACATCATTCGTTTGTTCCTTAGCTGCCGTTACTCTAAGACTTGGTTCGCCAATTTCCACAGGTATTAACGCTTCAGAGCCATAAACAAGTGCGAAAGGACTTTCTCCCGTAGCTGTTTTTGATGTAGTCCTGTATGCCCATAGTACCGCTGGTAATTCGTCGGGACAATTGCCTTTGGCTCTGTCTAACCGTTTCTTTATATTATTGATGATGATTTTGTTCGTGGATTCTGCTTGTCCATTAGTTACGGGATGATATGTGTTGATGTAATCTGTTTGATTTTCCAACTGTCGAAGAATTCTGTGATTTGAGAGCCTATAAACTGTGGGTCATTGTCACACACGATCTCCTTTGGAATTCCAAACTGGCATATTATATTTCTCCATAAGAAACTCTTAACCTCCTTTTCCCGCACCTATTTGAATGCTTCCGCTTCTACCCATTTTGTGAAATAATCAGTAAGTACAAGTAGAAACCGTACTTGACCTTTATCTGGGGGGAAGAGGTCCTACTATGTCCATTCCCCATTTCATGAAGGGCTATGGTGACATAATAGAATGTAACAGTTCAGCTGGCTGATGCGTTTTATTAGCGAACCGCTGACATTTATCACATTTTGATACAAAATTTTTCGCGTCTTCTTCCATTTTTGGCCAATAATATCCTGCTCTGATTAAGGTTTTTACCAAAGATCTAGCACCTGCATGATTTCCACAGTAGCCCTCATGGATTTCTTTTATCACGTATTCCGTCTGGTTGGGTCCGAGGCACTTAGCTAGGGGTCCTCCAAACGTTTTGCGATACAAGGTACTGTGAACTAAACAGTATCTTGTTGCTTTGCGGCGGAGCGCTTGAGCTGCCTTTTTGTCTTCAGGTACGATACCATTCTGCAAAAAGTTAATAATTTCGTTTCTCCAATCCCAAGTTAGATTATTGAAAGATACCTCATTCTTGCTGTGATTTACTGTCGAATGGAAAAGATGTACGACGATAATGTTGTCTTTATTGGTTACGTCCGTAATTGCTTCGAGGTTGGATAATGCATCTGCTTCGGCATTTTCTTCTCTAGGTATCTGTGTTATTTCCCACATTTTAAACTGTCTCACAAGTTCTTGCGCCTTCTCTAAGTACTGTTGCATTCGAGTTTCTCGAGCGATGTAAGTCCCCTGTATTTGATTTACCACCAGTTGGGAATCGCTGTTGATTTTGATTTGTTCGATTGACAACTCTCGTGCAAATTCTAAACCTGCAATAACAGCCTCGTACTCTGCTTCATTGTTAGTTATTGGATATCATTTGATTGCTTGTCTTATCTTTTCACCCGTGGGTGATATTAGGACAATACCTAATCCTGCTCCTTTTATATTAGATGAGTCATCTGTAAATAGGGTCCACTGACCTAAGTTTACACCATTGAAAAGTTGCAATTCCTTCTCTACTTCGGGAGTAATATTACTGCTAAAGTCAGCTATAAAGTCGGCCAATATTTGTGACTTAATTGCAGTTATTGGTTGATATGTTATATCATGCTCACTTAATTCTATGGCCCATTTGTTACTGCTTTCAATATTTACTTGGAAACTCTGTATTCTCTTCACAATTGGGGTGCACTATTTACATGTCTACTGCTCTCCTTATATCCTGTTTTATACTATTACTGTTGGACCTTAGTGAGTATCGAGTCGACCTCTCGTCACTACTTCTTCGAGATTAGACAGGATACTCACTGGGTACATATATATGTATATGTACTCATACTACACTTTCTGTGTATTTTGTTGCATAGGTACCTTTATAGTACAATGGTCGATTTGGGGACTTATACGGGCTGCATTCATCCAGTGACATTCCACAGCTGCCGAAGTCTCCCTTCTGTGTACTTACATTTTATATTTATTGCCTTTGTCCAATTTGTTTTCAGACAAGCGTTGTATAATTATATAAATTCTTAGAAATTGCTCATGGACTTGTGGCACCGGGTTCTGGGGATGTCTTGGTATCTCATTTTTTTTGTATTGAGTTGGTTTCTTGCCGTATTTAAACTACGAGATTTATTATTAAATAATGAAAATGCAAGAAGAGGCTTCGATTCTAAAATGTAAAACAGGAAAGTGTTCCAACTGATTAAGGGGCCGGCTTGCCTGACAGTGATGTCCGGCGCCATCACAACCCATAGGTTTTGGGTCGTGACATTGAACATACCAGTGATGAAGGATGCAAGTAAGAATCTACACAAATGAAATTAATGAGGAGTGCACGGTTGTTGCTTAGGTCTCAAGAACTCAGAGTGTGTAAAGTTGTGAATAGTGCACTGAGGTTCTATTTATAAGTTGACCGAGTCGGTCAAAATATAAGCTGAGTGCGGCCGCACAATTTTGAGTGTGGACTGCACTCTTTACCTGGACCTTGATGAAGTTCGGTGGTCCTCACAAAAGTGAGTGCGGCCACAGAAATTTGTGCGTCCGTAGAATGGCCTTTTCTCTGCAACTCAAAACTTCAGAGAGTTCACATTTTGGGTCTCCAATTGTGCGGCCACAAAAATAATTGTGCAGACGCATACTCCTCTTTACGGTTGTATTCACTATTGTGCGGTATGCACAATAAATATGCGGTCCGCACTTTTTCAATACTAAGCAAATGTTTTTCGAGCACGGTCCCTGCAATGCACATTCATTCCTGCAATTCACCGGCTGAAACCGGTAATATTTTGGGGTTTTCTTATCCTTTGTGGGTTCTCTTTGAAACCCTAACTTTTCAAACTCTCCGATTCTTTTAGATCTGTAACATATCTATACCTATTATGAGTTGTTTCTATGTTCTCTTTAAATATCTTCCTGTTTTCTGAAACGATTCTTCACTTTTGAAAACTAGGGTTTTAAATCCTTTACAAAACAGTTCTTTTCTTAATTTCCTAGCATTATCTTATGATTTTTACCATGTGTAGACATTATTCGAGTTTTTCCCTTTGTTCGATTCATTTGTTGTTAAAAAAAACCCCAAATTTCTTGGTTCAATCTGTGAATTCGATTTTATTTGCAATATTATTTTTTACCTGTTCTAGTATAACTACTCTGTCTTCATGAGTATTGTGTGATTTTGTGAGTTTTGCTCTGTACCTGCTGTTAGGGTTTCTAATTCTCCATCACTTCTGCCTAAATCATGATTGTCTACTGGTTCCTTTAATTATTTACTACGAATCCCTAATTTTGTGATTAGGGCTTCTGATTTTTGCTTAATATGTGTTATTCCAGTACTGTTTTATCATTTTGAATCTTTGAATAAGTATTATTAGTGCTTTATTGATCTTTACACAACTCTACCAATTTTTTAGCATTTCCTTAAATATGTGATATCTTCCTTTGAGTAATATTGATTGCCTGATTTCGAGTATTTCTTTACGTGTGTGATATTCTCCTTGATTGGTACTGATTCTCTGTGATTGAATCTCTGTGAGATTTTCTTGTTGATTTCCAGAATTTCCTACTTTATTTCTATGAATAAGGCTGTCAAATTGTTTCACATATACACTTTCCTTAATTAAGATATTCTAAATTTGGTCTTAATCACATGCTCTATACTTTTACTACTCCTTATATGGTAAAATCAGTTCTTCAATTGATTTCTTTCCTTGTTTATCACTGTTTGTATCCGCTTGAACTATGACTCCTTAATTATATGGAGTACTTATATTAATTGGATTCTGATTAGAGTTTATTTCTATAATTATGCTGAACTATTACTTGTTACCATTTTTTCTGCCTATTTTCAAACTATATATACTTCTTTTTTTCATTATCAACACACGGACAAACATTGTTCTAAACCCTATCTCACACACACACACACATACTCTCTCTTGCTCTTCTTTCTGGTTACTTGCTACTCTCAGTCGGCTGCAAGCCAAGACTGAGTATTATACTCTCTTGCTCTTCATTCTGTGCTTATTCTCTCTTAACTGGTATGTCCTAATTACAATTCAAGTCTCAAAAACAACATGCTTCTCTTAGTGCTTCAATTTATCCTGTTTCTAATGTGTTTCTACCTATGGTTTGGTTGTGATGTTTGCACTTGATTTGCTTATATTGTTATCCATTTTTACATGTTGTGTATCCCCTCCCTTAGACTCACCATATTACCCCCTTTATATTCCTCAATGTGATTCTGTTTCAGTGGTATCCCTTTGATTCCTAGCATGAATATCTCTGTGGTAAAACTGTTTATGTGGTCATTAGATTCTGGGTAAGTCTGTAATACATCCCTTAGGACTTCTCTGATTCTAACTTGTGTGCAATTCTGCCTATTATGTACCTACTGTTGTGTGTTTCCTATTTGTCCCCAACCCCTCATTTCCCTGCTTGTGATTGTTAAACTTGTTTGGTTCTTGTTTCTTGTTCTATGTGTCCTGTTCTGATCTTGAGACTCTGATTGTCTTACCCTCTTCCCTTTCAAATTGTTTCTTTATTAAGGTAAATCCTTCTGTTGTTTTCCCAAACTTATTTCAAACAAGTGTTTTCAAAGGCTATTTTCTACTCAACCTTTTCTCAAAACATTATCAAGCACTCTCACTATATTCCGAGAAACTTAGGTTTTGCCCCCTCTAATGTGTGACTGCTTTGGGATCCCTATGAGATCCCTCTAAATTCTGATGCATTAGAGCTGGCCTTTCTACACTACACTTACTCATATGGTTATGAAAATGTGGGTGTGAGCACTGCTCGGGATCCCTTGAGGTCCTTAGGGAATTATGACACACCCGGATTATGTGAAAGGTTGTGAAACACTGATGGCATTGGGAACTTATGGAGATCTTGGGTCTATTGGTAGGCTCCCTATAGTGTAACTTCTTCTTTTCTTTATTCATTTATGTAATTTATACAAATGGTCTGTAATAATTATTTGTAAACAACTATTGGGGATGGATAGTGAAAAGGGAAAGGGGTAAATATGCATGTCATATATGTTAAAGGGTAGAAACCATGCTATTAGGTTTACATTCACTATTTTTCGCAATAGAAATCATGTTTAGGATTAACATGTGCAAAGCATATCATTAGAAATTATGCTCTTTAGGATTCATGAACACTGTTTCAGCATCTTATTTTAGTGTTGTTATATCATTTACAAATCCTGTGCTAGGAAAATATGCTAATAATTGGTATCTTCTACAATCATGCTTCATGTTGTCATGCACACTTAGAGATCATGTTCTAGGATAAACAACACAAATAAATATGCCACTCTTGCATCTTCTGAAATCATGTTTAGTGCCATAATTATTGTGCATATAGAAGTCCTACTTAGGATTCTGCATATGCATCATTCTGCATCTCTGCCTATGAATTAGATACCATGATTTAGGATTTCATTCATACTCGTTTAAGTACACCTATTCAAACTATTGATGCATAAAAAAGGAAAAAACAACTCCACAACTGGTAATAATTCTGTATTCTGAACAACCTAGAACAGCATGTTTAGATAATATAATTTCAAAACAGTTTTATTAATTTAGGAAATTGGTATACATTGTCCCCCCCCCCCCCCC